>BQNB010054455.1:20000-39534 GCA_026074375.1 Tanacetum coccineum
CCGCACAGTAGCCATTATATGAAAAAATGAGTTATACTATACATGATAAACAACATAATTAGTACTTAGTTCATACTACTTATTCAACTCTACAGTAGCCATTATATGAAAAATTGAGTTGTACCATACATGATAAACAACATAATTAGTACTTAGTTCATACTACTTATTCAACTCTAAATTGTTTTTTCACTAATACATGATACACAACATAATTAGAAGTAGCTATTTTACAGATGTGTGGCAATAGTTTTTTCACTAATACATGGGTTGATTTGGGATGTGTTTTCTCTCAAATAGTCAAGTGGGTCGAATAAAAGGTCAAATGTGTCTAACGGATTGAAAGTCTTGAAATGTCTTAATCTTTGTATGCATACAACATCCTAATAGTTGTAGGAGAAGATTTAACAATAAATGTTTTTGTGTTCATATCAAAAGCAGTGTATATTTAAAACTATTTCAAACCATACTACAGATGAGTCATTTCAACCCAAACCTATTTTGACACATTATCGAGCTTGCCCACGTTGCCACATCTATACTGATCACGTACTTCCAATCAAACAGATATATAATAATTATCCTAACTAATGCTTCAAGCTTTATATGAAGAAGAATAATACCTAGTTGTAGGGCAAAATGCCTCCAAATCTTCAATATTATAATGGTTGATGTTAAGGGTTCTCAAAACCATTAAGACGCAAGCAAGGCTACAATCCCATTTGCGTTCTTGTTTTATATGCGGAACCTATACAAAAAATTCAACTGGACATCATACTTTCATTTAAAGTAGAGAGCATAACTAAAATAAGTAGGAGTAGATAGACCTTCAAACCATCTTTCTTTCCATTCCCGGTCCTCAATGGCAATTTGAAGTTGTATGATTCAATCAAGTTAATATTATCAACCTTTTCATGAGCATCATTTTCTCCAATCAATAGTTTGTTTAAGAGAGTATGTAAGGGCCACATCTATGAAGAACTTTAGATACAAATCACCAAAGTTTAGTCATAAAGAGTGGTCTTGTAGATATGAAGTTATTCTTTGTTTGTGCTTTGTTCACACTATTTCCAGATACAACAATTTCCTGCACCAATGCACCATAGATATGCATGATCAATATAAAAGGGCAGAGTCGCAGACATGTTGATTCATTAAGGTAAACTTCTGTTATATATTAACGTAATCATGTAATCAGGCAGATTTATAGACTTAAAATATACCAGCAGGCCACTTAATAATTAAAAAAAAGACTCTCGTAGCACTTCAGTCATATACATGTTATCGTGTTCGTTATAGCTTCTTAATACTTGTTTAGTTTCATTTCTTAATACTCGTCTTAGGCAACATAAGCAATAAGTTATTAGGTAATATAACAGCTAAAGCTACTTTTGAGCGAGTACCAAACCCCAAGTATATGAAAAAATATACGAAAAAGAGTGATCATACTTCAGTCATGGAGAAACTCATAACTTATGGAGTGCATCGATCAGTATCATGTAACAAATGTATTCAGATGTACACAACACGTACATTTTCTAATATTCCGTTTTCAGACCAACAAACAGGTGTTGGTGACACAAAAGACGTGCACAAAGGATAACGGGAATGAAAGAGAACGCGGCGAAAAATAATTTGTACCAAATTACTTATCACGACGTTTTCTTCAACTTCGCGCCCTGCTTTGAAACGACATATTGTATCAACAACTGCCGCCTTTGTTGATCTGAATACGATATCGTACTAATTTACAAACAAAATACCTGGTCATAAGTGACAATGTCATACACCCACCAACGCTGCAAATTCCGTAAGACCATCTACATCGTTGGTCTACAATTCAAACAGTAACAAACATAGAATAAACTACCCTGTAAATCCAGAGGAAAAACTGCCTAAACCTACTACAAAAGTCAAAACTGAACAACCCAAAAAATACATTCCTTAAGACATAACCAAACACCCTTATAGGTAAGTTTTTGAAGTACTTAGTATGATATATTATATGATAGTGAATAAGTAGCAAGGCTGTTCGAGAAATAACCATCATACCTGAAGAAGATGATATCGTTGGAAGTGAATCACGGTATTTATCTTCGGCATCCTTTTAGCGTCGTACGCCCATAAACCGTCTCCCTGCACACTCCAAAGTTTATAAAAAAATGAACCACTTGCTACTAACTTTATTAGCATATTATTTTCTTTTCTTAATAGAAAAAACAATCTATCGGATGACATAATATCTTATTACTACCTTATTATTATTTTTTTCTCATAGCCCAATTTTTTAAGAATTTAGTATATGTCGCTTATAACAGGGTTACATCAGTTGATTTATGAATTAAAACATGTCAACTTCAAAAAAAATATGTTACCGGATCACATAAGCGTATATGATAAAATAGCAAACTATCCTTTACTTGTCCGTAAACTTTTCTCAACATAAATTGCAAGTCATCAAACTTACCACAATCTTCAATCCTTGTTATCAATAGGCAATCTGTCGACACATCGTCAACCTGCACACAACAACAAAAACAAACATAAATCCCAAGAGTAAATAATTTACCTACGCGTTAAGTAACTAAAAGCCCTATATCAATTTTAAACAAAATCAAGAAATTAGATATCAAAAGTCATACCTTTACGCCACTGAAAGGGTTTTAATTGTTCCATAAACATATTCCCACTGCTCCTTCTCAAGGTCCCACTATTTTCTCATTCTCTCTTCCATCATCCCCACCTTCCATAACCAAAACTCAATTCTCTGAAACAAACAAACAAACAGAACCCAAACTTAAAACTCAATTTTTGCACATGATAATTAAAAGAATTAGTTTAAAAGTTTAAATCGGAATTAAACCCAAAAGTTTGTAAATCGAATCATAACAAACCCTAATTTAAAAACGAAAACTAAAGACTAAAGAAAAAAAATACATACCTGATAAGTTTGTTGATCTTCATTCATGATAGGAGGTGAGGCACTGATGAAGAATCGATATCAAGAACTATAGGGAGAATGTAGATGAAGAAGGTATTATCGAGTGAGAGATACGGTTGGGCTCACAAATAGGCCAAAAGAAGCCTGCAAAAGGGCTGAGAAGTCAAATGTGGAGTCAAATGTTTGCGGATTGAGATATAGAGTAATAATAAGCAAATGTGGTGATGTCATCATACTTGAGGGAATATGACACGTGTTGTTTTGGTATAAGATTTGTGTCCACGTGGTATGTACACGTACTCATTTCATTAAAAAAGGCTTTAATAAGCAAATGTGGTATGTACACGTGGTATGATTTCGTCGGAAATCTGTCACTAATTCACGTTACTTACTGTCAATTTTCCGACGCTGTCTCGACGCCTATCTTTATTTGTCACTATTCCGTCGGAATTGTTTTGATTTATTGTTAACTTTCAATATTTTTAAATTCCATCGAAAATGCGTTACAAAAAGCTATTATTTCCGAGAGAATTCCGACGGAAATATAAAAGACATGTTTTTTTTGTCTTGTTGCTGATTTCAATGTGATATTTAATCTATGAAACAATTTGAACCTATATTGCTGAAAAAGTTTGCATCTTACATGGTGCTTGGATTAGTTAGTGGCCCAAACCATAAGTATGGTTAATTTCCATTTCAACTAATTGGACTACTGGCTAAATTCTAGTTTGGGCCAACAAGCCCCATTTAATTAACTTGTATCAAAATGTTGGTGTTTACTACTTACTACTATTTATCAAATTAATTACTTTAAGTTGGAAATTTGGGGCCCTGTATGAGTTTAGAATTAGAATTTGAATTTGGATTTTGATTTAAATTTGGTTTAGGATTTAGATTTATAGACAAAAAATTATATTTAAAGATATATTATAAATTAAAATTAAAATTAAAATTAAAATTAAAATTAATTATATAAAAATTAATAAAATAAAAAATGAGTGGATAGAAGTTTTAAGTGAGCCCACAAAAATGAGATATAATCATAAAAGGATGATAGATAGGTAGGAATTGAGCATGGTTAAAAATATCACACTTAAAACTTAAACTTTTACTAATACTTTGTTGTCATTTTTTCAGACATTTACCTGATTTAGTAAAAATAAAATGTCATTCATTGACTAGACTTTATTTCTAAGAATTTTTTGTTTGAACAATTAAGGTTATTTAGGTTTCTTGCGGATGTTTTGCAAATGACATTTTACCTTAACTTTTTAGTTTTAATATTATATCATTTTATATTATTTTTATTAACCATCTTACTACTTACTTTTTGATTTTAAATAATTCTTAAAACAGTTAGCAGCCTATCAGGTGGGCCTTAAGGCTAGTTTTGATAAATATAAGTTCACAAAGAAAAAGTATAGCTTTCATTTACAAAGCAAAAGTATAATATAATTGTAGTTCATTTTATATTCTTTTAAACTTATTGAATTTGACAATTTTTAGACTATTTGTATGTATAATTTTTAAAGTTTACTGTATCCAACTCAATTTGTTTAAAAGTTTCGTTCTCTTGTATCATTACTTTCAAGATCGATGTTATGTAGTCCTTAAACTTTTATAGAATATATGTGATAAGATACAACTTTCGATAATACATATGCCACGTGTAATACAACTCAAATCCAAATAAAGATAATTTTATATCAAGAGAACGATTAACATATAATATAATATAATTTTGTTCGTTTATTATATTTCTGGTTTGATCCAGCATAATTTCTCACAGTCTGCAAGTTTCTTCCAACATTTGAGAATTACCAAATTTTTGTCTTTGCAGCACATCAAATACTCATCGCCAACATCACCTGAGTAACAACCCCCTGTCGCAGTCACACTCGTAGCTATGCTATCTATAAAAACAGTTCTAGCATTAGATTCAATAAAAATAATAGAAAGCTTATAGTAATACAATAGATAAAGGTCTAAGTATTCCGTAACAACTTTGATATAAATCAGACAATAGAACAAAACAAAGTTTGTTTAAGTTCGAATAGAAATTTTTAACTTTAAAGTTATTTGTAACATCCGAGAATTTTCGAAATTTTAAATGACGACTTCAATCTTTGACTTTTAGGGTCTAGCTTGACTCATAAGAACGATCATCTAAATCACGTTTTCACGACTCAGACCCTAAAGAAATTTGATGTAAAATGAAATTCCTGACAACTTTTTAGTTTTACCCGAGACTTGAAAACAAGCAGAAGAGGGCTAAAACAGCCCCGCAAAGTTTTGAAAACTGCACACAACGGGTACCGACACACAAAAATAATTAAATGTATTTTTAATTATCACTTTTCTCTTAATAAAAATATTAAATAAAATTTTTAATATTTTACTTATTTAAGCGTTGTTGATAACGCGAACATTCGAGTTAAAATTTCTTTTTATTTTTAACCAAGTCACAAAGTAGATAATAAACGTTTTTAAATAAATTTTATAAAACGTTTACAAAAATTAGTCGAGTGAATACTCATTTTTATCAGAAAAATGATTATTAAAACAATGGCGCAAGTTTCGTGCGTTGATTTATTCGTTAAGTCGTCCAAACGAGGCCCGAACCACTTTTTATCAAAACTTCACTTAAAAGTTACAAATTACACCCTAAACTATTATATATTTTACATTTCACTTTATAACTTATTATATATATATAAAAGTTTTTATATATCTCTTTCATTATAACAAATACACACACACTAACCCTAACCCTAAAAACCCTCTCCCCTCCTCTCTAACTTTTCCGGCGCCTCCCCCATCTCCGACGATATTTCCCGGCCAACTTCCGGCCACCACCTCCACCTTCATCTCACAGCCGCACCTTCACCACCCCACCACAGATCCGTTACCATCTATGTCATCATCATCCGAGCAACCGTCATCTTTGTGAGCCACCACGATAATCATTACCACCATCACCATCGACGTCACCACCCTAGCCACCATCGTCTCTATCACGACAGCGACTGACAAAGGGTGTGTTTCGTTTTGGTCTTAAAACCACTAGGGTCCGTTCGGCTTTATTTATAAAACGCAAAAAGGGTGCGGTTGGGTTATAGTAAAACTTGGGTGTGTTCGGGTGGTTGTGGTTCACAGCCGGGTGAGTTTGGTTTCGGAGATAGGCACTAGATTAGGGTCCGTTTGGTTCATACGAAAAAGCCATAAGGGTGCGTCGGGATTTGTAGGAAAAATTGAATAGGGTGCGTGTGGTTGTAATAACACCAACGGGTGCGTTTGGTGTTCATATGCACCGAAGAGGGTGCGGTGTGGTCTCGTTAAAACGCAACAGGGTGCGTTCGGTTGGTGATAGAAACACCTTTAGGGTGCGTTGGCTGTAGGTTTAGCACGAAGGGAGTGTTTGGTTCTAAGCGAAAAACAATAAGAGTGCATTTGGTATAAGAAAACACCCTAAGGGTGCGTGGGGTGTTTGCATCAGTTAGGGTTCGTTTGGGTTGGCTGTTCCACAGCCAAGGGCGCGTTTGGTGTGCTAGGAGACGAAGTATGGTGCGTTTGGTTTTGGGATAACACAAAAAAAGAGGGTGTTCGTTGGTTGTTGTTTACCACCGAGACCACCACCAAAAGGTGGTGTTCGGTCAGACCAGCCGCTGCCACAGCCGCACCGTGGCGGTGCCGGCTCGTGGTGGTTTGGGCTTGGTTCTAGTATCGCCCCACGAGGGTGTGTTTTGGTTTGATATTAGGCACCAAGGGTGCGATTGGCAGCAGGAACCACCGCAAGGGTGGGTTTGTTCCGTGTTATAAATACCGGAAAGGGTGCCCTTGGTTTGGGTTAACAGCCGTAAGTGCTGTTTGGTTTGACAAAAGAGCACAAGGGGTGTTTGTTTTGTTATGCATCGAAAGGGGGTCCGGTTTAGTTTTCAGCAGCTAGGGCTGCGTTTGGGTGAGTAGAAAGCTGTGAGGGTGCGTTTGGGACGACATAAATCAAATAGAAGGGTGTTTGGTTTGGCAGTTTTGCCAAACGGGGGTGTTTGGTTTAGCGAATCAACGAGGAAACGACGAGGGTTTGTTTGGTTTTTATATATCGAAACGACAAATAAAAATAACTTAAGTTTTAATAAATATTAAAACTGGATAAATATTATTTGGTGGGTTTTAATCGGTTAAATAAATATAATCCTTAATAATTGTTTTAATTTAAATATAATGGTGTATATATATATTATATCTAAACACGCGGGCATTTGAAATATTGAAACGCGATTGATTTCACTATATATATTCATTTACTGAAAACGTTTAGTTTTGCGAAAATGGAAAACGATTTACGAACGGAAAAGTCATGACGAAAATTTATATAATTTCCTATATTCACGATTTACTAAAACATCATTATTTTAGAGAAACGATAAAAGGGATTAAGATATGTTTTAAGATATATTAAATGGTATTATACAATAACCTGGACAAAGAGCGAAAACTATACTTTTACAATGAGGCGAAATGTTTTTGACACGACTTGTTAAAGGAATGAAACATAATTTATAAAATATTAAATTATATTTTATAATGGTTATAAACGGTTACCAACTTCGGTTGTTAAATTTATAACATTAAGACACGTATCAACTTTTATTCAAAATCTTTTTATTAATTAAAAAGGATGTCAAACTAATTGGTTTAATTAATTTTCCACACTTAGTATATAATACCTGCAAGGTATTATATACTTTTCAGAAAATCTTTGGAGTGATTGTCTTGGTTATGCAATCCACAGTAAGAATTGTATAAGGGTTATTTCTCATAAGTCAAATATAACGAATATATATTACACGCTTTGCGTATATTTTCAATTTATTTATTTAACCAACCACCAAACTATTACAACTTTAAATCTAAATCTTTTATCAACGTGTCGCGTTGACATAACAATTCATCGGGAAACCCAAACGCATTACCCTAGGCTAGCGAGACTTCAGTTAAGATTAGTCGCAACTTCTTGGTCGAGCCGTTTCAGTTTCCGTTTCGTCTTGTACTCAATGTGTACATTCCCGCCAATCGTTCTTCAACACAACATGCCGATGTGATTATAAAGCCCCTCTTTCACTGTTTTAACATTTACTTTACAAATCTCCGGTGGGAGAATACATGCCATACAACTTGTTTTGACATATTCGGGTTTGACAATAATCTATTTACATAGCTATTCTACATACTTGGTTTACTACTTGATTTTTGCAATTCAATTACAAACACATCTACAATGATTGGATTTCAAAATCGTTTACCAACGTATATGCATAGGCTCTCTATGGATAAACGTTATTTGACTATATTTTTGTCACAAATGCATACTCTACATTTGAAATGATTTTTCGATTACGATTGTAGTGGCCCTGCCTTGGCCAACAAGCACTTACATGCCCGGGTGTTGCCGGATGAACACCCATGGGAACTACCACATTGTATCACTGCTCGAATCGTGCACATACACCAAGGCTACGCACAGGCGTCATGACTGTACAATCACTTTTTTGGAGGGTGAGCGCGATGTTATGAAATATATTATTTGGGATTGATAAATGCCGCGATCGAGAGATTAGCTATCACTTATAGCAAACAACGTTATAGCAAGGATGTGTCTGGCGCGTATGATTAATGAAATAGATCTATTCGGGATTGACAATGCCCCGTGGTCGGGTGAATTAGCTATCACGCATTTAACACCGAACGTTATAACATGTCGGATCTGTTGGAGTGACCTATAAGGGCCCTCCCGACCCATTACATTCTTGGAACATTTGGGACATATACATCTGTCATTGGCCAAATTTATAAACATCTTTGGGATAAGAATTGTTGTTCTGGTAACATAACATGGGTCGTGCATATTTATAAATATTTTTACATGTACTCAAGGTGTAGAAGACGAACAGTGATAAATTACATTTGTTGAAACTTACATTCATAATTAAACTAATCTATGCAACTCACCAACTTTAATGTTGACACATTTAAGCATGTTATTTATCTCAGGGTGAATAAGTATGCTTGGAATTAATTTGATGTGCATTGGAGAGTCCTTTACATTCAAGTTTATGTTCATGGTGATGCAATTATGGACAACTATTAGTTTTATTTCAGGAAATCATCGATTTGTTTTACAAACGACACATTTAGAGGTCGTTCTCTTGTATCTTGTGCTATTGTATTATGAAGTAACGCCCCCTGACATATTTCCGCTGCGACACATTTTTGGGGGTGTTACATTATTTGTACGTGAAACCGACATACATTGCACGTTCCCATCACCAATATGTAAAGAATGCATATTCAAAAGTACATGCATCATATACACTAATATATTATATACACAAACTCAAACATATCAAATACGAAAATCTATTAAATAGTTTATAACCTTGAACCATTCCCGTAAGAACAAGGAGAAGAAGAAAGGCGATGAGCAAACGAAAAGTCTTCATGTCAAAGTCTCTTTCGGAAAAAGTATATATATGATATATGAAAAGATAACTGAAAGCTCCATGATCTTTGGCGAATATATATATATATAAGGTCTTAGTTCGGTGTCTTCTATAATTGGTTACGTGTTGCTTTCTATATTTTTGTTAGGTTTGCTAACTTAATATTATGTGGTAATTGTTGAGGTGTTGGTTAAATGTCATCTTTAGGGTGTATTGACGTTTTGAGTTTGATAGTTTATTGGTTAGATTTTCTTCACATTTTTGTTCATTTGTTTGTTTACCTTAGATACATTAGTTGTATCAAATGACGTTACTTTGGTAAAAAAACACTCTCCGATTATTTGTGCGGCTAAGAATTGAAGATGAAAGCAAGTACATGACTGACATCAAATTCCGGCCGTTAATAAACCTTGCTTTTGCGTCAGCCTCGTATCTTTAGCACATGCGTACAGTTTGAGGTCGTAAAATAAGATTTCCGTCAAAATATGTAGCACGTAAAGTGTAGTATTACCACTAAATATCGTGTAATACCACTATATATGTTCAATATCTATGAAGATATTTATAAAACATAGAATGAACTAGCAATACACGACGTAAAGAAAGTTCATAAAAAATCCAGAGACGGAATGACTAATGTCACTTGAACATAAACGCCTTATAAATTTCGCTTGGTACTAATCAGACTTCTTATCTGTAGGTGATTGAGTTCGATCTACAGTAGTAAACTGAATGTCCTCTCTCTTCTTCGTTTGGATCTCGTTTTTCTCCCTGAAGTATTGATCAAATGCTTTTGGGAGGAACCTTGGAATTAGAAACCCGAATAGATTGATCGAAAAATATGCTAGATTCACCACAGCTAATACCCTTCCAAACCAAAACCACGCAACATCCTGCTCCAACAAACACAGATGTCAACATATGAACCAAATATGGACAGAATAAAAACAGAACAAAGTGCCCGGGACTGGAAGTCAATTACAAAGTGGCCCGTAACTGGAAGTTCAAGTTAACCATATTGATTTCAGCCGTCGGGGGAGAGGGAGCTTGTTTAAGCCAAACGAAGTCATGAACCCAATGGCCAATATAACACGAGATCCGCCCTAACCGGTAATACAACATCGGTACTAGAAGCTCAGAGACAGGAGGCGAAAACACAGACAACCCGCTAATTATAGTTCTCCGTCCACGATAGTCTGACACGGAAGCAACGGAACAAATGGGAGGGGGGGTGGGTTTGCTGTGTGAGCTGCAGCGAATGGTGCGTCGGTTCCCCTCATGCAAAAAGACAAAAAAAAAATGAAACCCCACAGGCAAAACATAGCGTAAAGGACAAACCGAATCAACTGAGGTACCCAATATCACATCGAGGCCTCGAGAGATCCGTTGTGCTTGAAACTTAGTTGCCTTTGAGAATTGGTTGAGACGGTGTGCCATGGCCCGGGAATGCATGGCGGTGATAGGATAAGGAAGGTAAAACGGTGTGAAACGGGAGAAAAGCAAGGTCGAAAAGTGGGACTAGACCACTAGCTGAGAAAACCATAATGAAAGCTACTAACTGAAGTTCGATCACACGTAGAGATCCCATAATACCACCGACAGCGGTTTGTTGTTGTTGTCGGTGGTGTTGGGTTTGTTGGTTTGCAGCTGTGGGTGATGTTTCATCGGGTTCGGACCGGGGAGCTACGGCAAGGGATACACCCGACATGATTCTTAATCTTAAATCTTAATGCTGCTACTTGGTGTCAAAGTCGTATCAATAAACAGTTGTTAACCTGTGATCGAAGTCAAATGATCTTTATCAATGTCACATTCTATAAACTGATCTATGTGCGAAAAAAAGAACTATCGGCACATGAGATTTTGGACTTAACTACTATACTAGATTTGTGAAGCAAATAAACGAAGTACAATATATTAAAGAACTTAGCATCCGACCATCGTAACTACTTTAGACATCTACCAAACTCAAACATATATAGATTCAGTTATTCTAAAGCCTAACAAAACTCAAACATGCACAAGTAGTAGGATCAGATTTACCAATTCTAAGGGTGTGTTTGATGAAATGGGTTGGGGTTGAGGCCGTGCTTATATTATAAGCTGAAAGCGGGATCTTATAGTTCTATGAAGTTGTTTGTCGAATTAGTTGGAACTTAAGCTTATAAATGTAAAATCGTATATAAAAGTAAAAAAAAAGGTCAAATTAAATTCATATATATCTTCTGCTTTTGGACCTAACTATAAACCTTCACAAGCCCACTCAACAGGTCGGGCTTATAAAAGTTTAGGGCTCATAAGAAATCATATAAGCACGTGTGATAAAAAAAAAGCTTAATTTAGAAGCTAACGGGGTGTTTACTAAATTAAGTGGTAACAAAAGAATGTCTTAACTAGTCACTTATTGGGGAGACTTTAGTTTTAATGAGTCCCTCAATTAAGAGGTATTAAAAGTTGAGCTCACTCGTTAAGTGGCAATATAATCTCTAGACAAAAACCAAATTGAGCATGCATGGAAACATATATACTACAATAGTATCAACGAACTTATAAAACAATCTAACAACATAAAAACAGTATATAAACAATATAAGAGATGATCTTACTTGGTTTTGAGAATCAAACTTGGTGATCTTGATATACGTAGATGAGGTGAAGCATAATATAATAATAATAATAAGCAAATGTGAGTGATGTCACAATGGAGGGAATATGACACGTGTCATTTTCGTAGGAGATTTGTGTCCACGTGGTATGTACACGTACTTATTTCTCTAAAAAAAGTCTTGAATGCTTATCATCAAATCATAACCTCAATCTCCATGCAATGCACTGTGTATATATGGTGATAAAATTGGTATCCTGTCCACAAAAAGTATGAATATTTCGTATTTTTTGGTCTTTTAGTTTTTTATCAGTTTCAGTTTCGTATTTTTTGACAATTTAATACTTTTGACTTGTTAAACTTGATTTTTTTTCCGCACTTTCTGTTTGACTGTTTTATAACATAAACAAAATTATAAAAATTAAAAGAAAAATCAAAAACCACAAAAAACATAAAGAGATACAATGGTGTTTTAGGGGTACGTATAAACTTACTAACCCATGTATGATGTATGTATAGACTGGTGTGTTCATGTGTTTGACTTTGTTTCTTCATTTCTTAAATTACATAGGCCCATGTTATTTCTTTGGGCTTTGATCCAACATAAAGTACATAAGCCCATGTTCATTTCATGTCATAGGAGCCTAGGAGGAGGCGTTTGCTTAATTGCTTCGGCTTATGTGGACTTATGAGCTTATTTGATTTCGACTTATATTTCATAAGCTCTAATTTTTTGGCTTTTATGAGATTTGTGGACTCATATAAGTTTATTACTATATGATAAACTTATATCATATAAGTTTCTTACGATATAATAAACTTATATAAGTCTAATAGTCTATAAGTCTCAAAATAAGCCAGAAAATTAGGCTTATTAAACATAAGCCGAAATCAAATAAGCTCGTAAACCCAAGTGGCAAGAAAGTGTTCGATTTTCTGGGTGTCCGGCTTCCTTGGTTTAAGTTTTTAAGGCTGAAATTTTTTGGCTTTTATGAGATTTGTGGACTCATAAGTTTTTTACGATATGATAAATTTATATCATATAAGTTTCTTACGATATAATAAACTTATACAAGTCCATAAGTCTCAAAATAAGCCAGAAAATTAGGCTTATTAAACATAAGCCGAAATCAAATAAGCTCGTAAACCCAAGTGGCAAGAAAGTGTTTGATTTTCTGGGTGTCCGGCTTCCTTGGTTCAAGTTTTTAAGGCTGAAATTTTTCCTTGGTTCGATTTTATGCTTCATTGTGGTTTCATTTGCTTACTTTCGCTATTTGTTAGATGACCTGGATAATTTAAAAAACCTTCGCGACTTGTATCGGCGAGCTAGTGTATATTTGTGGACAAGTTGCAACTCATAGCTAAAACAAACTGACCAAGTCACACAGCTAATGTTGAATGAAATGTAAAGCATCCAGAAAACACCATGGACAACAAAAAAGTGGTCATTTTGCCATTAAATCGTAAAATATGCCGCTCGGGCTACAACAAACAAACATACCGGCACAATTCCTGGCTTAGACAAGAATAGTACCGAGACCAATACAAACAACGCAAACCTAATCCACGGAACTTAACCTCTCTCAACCAACAATTCTATACCCCCCTTCCTGCCTGACATGACGACTCCAACAACAACAACAAAAGCCGGGCCTTACTACACTTACCAAAAATTTCATAGTTTTTCTAATCAGATGAACAGTCTTCATCCATAGCAAAAATCTGGAAAAGAATGCCTAATTCTAACTCACATCTCTACGCCCAAAACTGCAAAAAAGAACTCCCAATCACGGACGATGCATACTCATAGCACCAATGCAACTTTCTCATGAGATACGACCGAAGAAGAATGAGCTATGAGAGGCTCATAGTGATCACCCCCTGCTCCACACCAAGCTGCATTAAAATTTCGATATCCGTTAGAATTTCATATCACCTTAACATAAGCAAAGAATATTCAATTGAATATAAATAACGTGTAAGGTAAAATGTTCTAATACCTGTTCCTTTCATGAAGAGAAAGAAAGGTGGTCCACAGATTTCACTCCTTGGACGATGTGGAAGGAAAAAGACACAATTATCTTCATCGACCATAGCATCCGAACCATGTGCTTGAACCTGTATCCAGTAGTAGATCCAATGAAAAAGCTGCAAGTACGAACCTCTATCACAGGACTATATCAAAGGTGTAAAAGAAGAGTGCATACCACGTAAATTTCTCTTTTGAACTCGGTAGCAAGACATTCGATTGCTATATCATCGCCAAAAGCTGCAGCATGGCCTTCTCTATTCTCGTCTACTGTTAATAGACCTTCCTCTGTATATTGCAAGGTGATGATGTTATATTCGTCGTCTGGAGACCCGGATATTGACATATACTTTGCCCAGTTTTCACCATTGTCCACTGCAATACATCTCTCCTTATAAATAGATTCGGCAGCCAATTCTCTGCAAATCAACACCCAATACATTAATCAATACATTTAAATACATGGCTTATAAGCAAAACATCAAATAAGCAAATAGAAAGCCATAAGCAATCCAAACACTTCAAAGGGCTTGATTTTTTTTAATTTTTTCTTTTTGTGTTTTAAAGAACGCAATAAGACAATACATGGCTTATCATTTAGACCCGATTTATAGACTTGTGAAACAATGTACATGCAGACTGAATGAACTGAAGGCTTTAACACAATTATAATAAACCGATGTAAGACTTGCAAACAAATGTAGATCAAGATCCAAATCTACAACTAAAAAAGATTCAATTTTTATATACCTTTGCATATAAAAAGATATAAAACAAACGGCCTTAAAAACAAACCGATTTAAAAAAGATTTGTTTTTTAAAAATCAATCTTTATAAACAGATGCAGATGACGATCAAGAACCAAATATACAACAAATAAAAAGGTTCGACCTTTTTGATATAAAAAATGGTGCTTGTCTTAATCTTACCAGTTGAGTTAATACATTCAATCTTTCGACACATGTTTCAATTGCAAGTATCAAACAAACGCATAAAACACAATGATAGATTGATAGATAACAAATCTAAGACTAATTTATCATATCAAACATACAAATCACATATGCAAATAAAAAGGATTCAACATTTTATACACAACAGATCAAACAAATGCAGATCAAGGGCAGAATATGCAACAAACAAATAGCAAAAGGATTCGGATTATCAATCTTTACAGATCGCATAAATTACAATAGTAAACAAATCCAAAACTAATAAGCAAATACAGATCATCAGACTCCAAATATATACAAATACAAAAGATTGAATTTTTAATTTTTTATCCATAACGGATCCAACATTTACTACAAAATCAAACATAGTGCAAATGCAGATCAATCAAAATATATAAAACATTTAACAAAAAAATATGGTTTTCATATAAACAGTTTCAAGATTTACATGCTATTAACAAATGCAGATCAATCAATCAAGATCCATGTATCCAACAAAAACCAATAAAAAAAGAGTCAATTTTTATGTTATTATCAATCTTTATAAACCAAATTATTACCTAATAAACAAATGCAAACCAAGATCAAGATTCAAATATATTAAAATATAATAAAAAAATACAAAGATTGAAATTTTATATACAAATAAGATAGATTCAGCTTTTTAAACACATCAGATCCAAATATATACAACAATTATAAAAGATTCAATTTTTATTATACCATCGCATACCAAGATTAACTAATTCATCAATCCCTTCATCCAAACACCCCCCACCCTGTTTTTATAAGGGGGTGTTTGTTTCGGATTATATGTGGGCATTCGAGCTTATTTGATTTCGGCTTATATTTCATAAGCCTCAAATTTTCGGCTTATTTTGAGACTTGTGGGCTTATATAAGTTTATCACAAGTCTCAAAATAAGCCGAAATCAAATAAGCTCATAAGCCCACATATAAGCCGAAACAAACACCCACTTTCTAAACAAACAAATGCATATCAATCAAGATCCATATTAAACAGATCCAAATATATATAAAAATATAAAAAAGATTAAATTTTTATAAAATTTTAGTATACCTTTGCATACCAAGATTAACAAGCTCATTAATCCCTTCATCCAAACACCCCCTATCATCTTTCTTCGCCAACATTTTCACCTCCTGCACAAAACTAACCCCCCACCCAGTTTTCAAATCCGGACAATACAAATGCTTAATCACCTCATCGATGACGTCACTCTCCCCACATCTGACGTCATCAAGAAACCTCTTAACCGTCCTCATTCTCAGCTCCTTCGCCGTTATCTTCAACCCCATGGCCTTCCTTGACGCCGTGAACAGACAGTTTCCGTCTGCCTCCACGTCACCACCGTGACTCAGCCTCAACACTTCTGCCACGTCACCCGCCACGTCAGCATCTTCTTTCTTGTTTTTTTTCCATAGGATCCCTTTGGATTGGAGCTTTTTGAGATGGGTTTTTTGAAAGGGTTCCAGGCCTGACACGTCATCCCATGAAGGTGCCACGTCAGCATGGATTGATGCGTCAATGGTGGGGTCTTTCCATGGGGTTGGAGAAGGGGTTATTGAATCACAGATTAGCTTACCCATTTGGATGAATTTGATGAAAATGTGAACCAATTAGGTTAAAATTGACTGGGGTAAAAAGGGCTAATTACCTGGGTTAAAATGGGGGGAAAATATGGGTTTTGATTGGAATGAGGTGAATTTTGTGATGGTGAAGGTGGATTTGATTGGTATTGAGGGAGGAAGAAACGCCTAATTTGTGTTTTTGGGGTTTCAAGATTATGTTTGATGAGAGAGAAAGAGAGAAAATGTGTGTGTGAGAGAGAAGAGGGAAATGGGGGTAACGGGTAGATGAGGGAGGGGTGAACACGTGGAATTTGACCGTTTGAGAATCTATGCTAAAGTGAGCCTTGTCTACACAAATGGCTATTTCATGGAAAAGTTTTTTAAAAAGACTTTTTGGCATTATAGTTAAAAACTTTTTTATTTGTTTCAAATACTAGTATTGTTTTTAGTAAAAGTTACTCATTATACATTTTGAAGACGAACGATACATATATTTTGTCAGTTAAAGAAAAATAATGTGACAAAAGTACATTCTTCTGATTTGCACAAAATTTGTCTCACATCTCCCACGTGACCATTAGTTTTTTCCTTAACTGACAAAATACTTACACCGTTCGTTCTTAGGGATGTACAATGACTCACTTTTACTAACGAATGAATGCTATTAGGACAAGATATGGACCAAGATTGTGCGACGGACTTTTGGCAAACCATATGGATATGTATTTTACACTTTATCTTCCTCGATTTGTTTCTGAACCATAACTTTGATTTCATTGACAGAATGTGAAAGCGAACGGTTTGAAGCGGAAGCCGAATCGTTAAACACTATAAATAAAAATGATAAGTATAATATAAAAGTGGTTTGAATTTGTTTATAAAATGATGAAATAAATGAGATATTTATGGGGTTTAAATTTAAAAAGTTTTTTATTATTAATAAAGTGGTTACTTTTTAACTTGTTCTTTCGATCGCATACACAACTCATTCGCCCAAAAATGGTTTACTCGACCGACAACGACAACCACCTCACAATGAGGCGACTTACAACGATTGGGAGGCGACCACAAGATCGGCCGAACTATTATGGGTAGCCCAATTGTAAAAAGCTTTTGCAAAGCTTTTGTCATTGCAAAACGTTAACAAATAATAAAAAAGATGATTTAATGATGTAAAAAGTTGTATGAAGTTTGACTGTTTGAGCATTGTATATGCTCTAATTTAACAACCGTTTTCTTTTGTTATATATAGTTTAGTTTATAACTATTAAGATAAGAAAGAGTGTTAAGTTAGAGGATCATTCGTGGTGAAAGTTAAAACTTATAGGGTGGTTCATGAACTAAAAGTGTTGTTATTATCGTGATATACACTTCCTGTATATTTCTGCGGGTCAATGTCATAAAATACCTACGAAGTTTTAAAATTGTCCCGACTTCACCAACGAACTAAATTTCGTACTGTCTAGACCAACGAACTTTCAAATCTTGTTCGGATATCACCCATTTCATTCATTTTTACTGACACCGTGGCAGTTAACATACACGCTGGCACCGGGTTTTTTTTTATTACTTAATTTAACAAAAGTCAATGCCAAATCTGTTATACACCAAAGAAGTCAATGCCACGATGGATTTCCACTAAACACATAACGGATAAATTATTAGGGTTACGACACACACACTTTATTCACTTAAACAAATCCACCCCCAATTCCTTTCCTTTTCCTATGAACCCTAATACTAAATCACATTTTTAATTAACTGTTATCGCTATATAATTCTAATTAAGTGTTATGGCTAAAGGTAAGATCATTTATCCCTAACAACTTTATCTTTAATTAAGTTTATAAAATACCCTAATTTTGTTAATCAACTGTAATTGCAGGTCAACCAAAGAAGAAGAAGAAAGCAAAGAAGGATTTGTTCAATATCTATTTCAACTATGATGGTATTTTCACTTGTTTTCCTTTGAAATACAATCAGGGTCATATGAAAGAGTTGAACGATACCAATTTACATGATATGTCATACGAGCATCTAAAAGAAATAGCTTTAAGGTTAGTTTCACATGGTTGCTTTGAAAAGCTTTATTATTGTCAAACTAGTGTTAAGTTAAATTTAGGTCTTAGAGAACTTAGGTCAAACCAAGATATTGGTGATATGTTTTAAGGTTGGTTATGAAAATAGGAATGCCATAGATATGTATGTTGAACACTTTGGGTATGATATCATGGAAATGGCTGAGGTTGACAGAAATAAGGAACAAAATCAGAATAGTATAGAATCTAGTGATGATGACTATAATTCTAGTGATTGTGAAGAAATAGATAATGTGGACTTTCAAACTGAGGGTGATGAAAGTGTTGTCATTAAGGACATTAGTACATCAGACCCATTTCTGAATAAGCTATGTAGTGCTAGGATTATGTTTTGAGGTACTATTGAACTTATACAAACTGAAACACCACTAGTAGACCCATATGAGAATCAAATAGATGCTGTCAATAAGGTCAAAAGTGGTGTACATTATCCAACATTTGACCCTGGGATAAGATGCAACCTACACTAGGCATGAGGTATGAGACTCCACAACAATTGAAGTTGGCATTGGCTAACTATGGTGTAGCCAATGGTTATCGGTTATGGTACATGAAAAATGACTGGAAAGAGGTGTTGGTTTATTGTGGTAGAAATGTGAGAAGAAGGAAGATATGTTGGTAAAAAAGGTAACAAAGATAGGGTGATGCCAAATAAGGTTAGGAGTGGTGTGCAGATAGGTGTTAAGAAGAAAGTTGTTAAGAAGCAAATTGTTAAGCAGGAAAGTGTTAAGAAAACAACTGTTTTAGATTCTGGGGAGGGAACTAGTCAATCAACTAAGTGGACTAAGAAGCAAATACAAGATTCTAAAAAAGTT
>BQNB010054456.1:0-39534 GCA_026074375.1 Tanacetum coccineum
ACTAGTCGTTGGGGAAACGACCCGGGTGATCATACTTACCCGGTTAAATATACATATTATATATTATATTATATATTTTTTGTTTATAATATAAATGTTTATATCACAAGGTTTAACTCCCATTAGCTTGTTTCACCTTTAAATATAAATGTTTAATAAATAGAGTTGTATGGTTTTTTGGTTAATAATTAGCTAATAGAAGTTTTCTTTAGTTCCTTTGTGATTAAGATGAGTATATATCAGGAATACTTAATTTGACATATTATATGTATCATATTAGCAAATATTTTGCCTATTCCTTAAAGAGCCTTAGGGTATATGGAATAAGTAGAATTCAATAATAATCCGAGACTGATAAAAGTTTGCTGCATCTTGCCGGCTCACAACCGATGTTACAGCCTTCTAAAAAGTCGAGGAAATTACTGATAAGTGTAGAATACACATATCTATTTGTACCTAAAATAACCCAATTAAACCCAAAACAAACCAAAAATGGCAAAAATATGCTTGTATTTGTGTTTTGTGTGTGTAGGTACGGATATATCAGAAATCACAAGAAAACAGTAAAAAAACGGGCAAGCACGGACACGAGAATCAGAAGAGTACAAAAAGAAGCCAAAGATTCAAAGCCGAAGCCAGAAATGTCAAGCCTCAGTCAAAATGGTCAAACATTGGTCAACAAAAGTTAACCAATAAAAGACAAAACCCAAAAATACCTTACCCGGATCCATTTGGCCCAAAAGCCCATTCATAAGCCCAAGTTACTAGTCCATTCTCTTTTTAAATAAACTCCAGGGACCAAACTTGCAATTTCCCAAACTATTTTATAACTAGAAAAAGGGACAAAAGAAGAGAAGGACTAGTATTGTCATCACCCCAAAGTTTCAACAGATTTAACTGTCAAAAGAAAAATGGGCGCCAAAGGCTTTTTACTTTTCATCGTCACCTACAAAAGTCACAATCTTAGGTAAATCGAGGGGCAAATGAGAATTAAAGGGTCCATTAGTTAATTCAAGAGCTCTCTAACACAAATGAAGGGTCAAATCAGTCATCTATTTGGACTACTTAAGCTCACACTCAAGCTCAAGCCACGTCATCAATGGTGAAATGTAACATTCCGAAATTTCAGGTCATTTACGACGTCACCTATTTTGCTAATTATTTTTTTCTCGTACGCGATTACTTTTAATTTTAATAAGTTAAGTTAAATCGCGTAAATTAAGAATCACCAATCAACGTAAACGGGCACCAAACAAATTTAAGTTTACGTCAAGTAATCATTATATTATTATTACTAAAGTAATAATTTACTTATCATGTTTTATTTTTATCGGTTACGTAAAGCGTTTACGTTTCACAAATTAATACATTTAGGCATACCCGGAACCATCAAAAATAATCTACGCTTCAACAAATAACCATTTTTATTCTCAATGCTCAAAGTTTATTAGACTTTACCCAAGTAAACATTGTTAGTCATATGGTACACTAAATAAACAAACTAAAACCTATACATTACAAGTTATACATTTATAAACTAAAACTACACTTTACAATTATCTACAACTTATAAAATACAAAGTAATACTTCTCTTTTATGCAAGAAATATCTAGCTAAACATCTTCCTCATTTCCATGGGATAACCCTCATCTTAGGGGACCAAGAAACACAACTCATAAAACCATGGACTAGATCATGTAGTCTTGACCAAGACTCCTCATTTTACTCCCCTTTGTTTCCTTGACCGCCCCCCTCCTAGACTAGTCCTTGGTCTTTGTTGACTACCTTTATGCATATATATCATACATCACTAAGTGATAGCAAGACACAACACTTAACACTTACCAAAAATCAAAACTTTCTCTCCCTTTTCCCCCCCTCTTTGGCCACGGCAAACACCCCTTTTCTATAATCAATCCATACAATTTTATTTACCACTTATACAAGCATCTAGGAACATATCTAAGGTTATACAAAAAGGTTTGGAAGCTTGGTTGGGTGATTAAGAAAGGTTTAGCAAGATATTGGAAGATTAGGGTTTCCATTAGAAAACTAAGGTGTCAAGAGTGCAAGCTTTGTTTTTATATCTAAACAAGGGTTTAGATACTTTGGTTCATCACACTACATCTCATTAAGGTTATCTATAAACCTTTATGTCCTTACTTTTATCATTTTATGTGTTTATGTGTTCTATTTAGCAATATCACCATTAGGATACTTTTAAACATGTAAAACATATTTCTACTTGTGGTTATGATTTTGAACACTTTTACATACGTTGTGTAGTTGATAATATCATGGAATAAAGGAATTATAAGTATAGTAACATGTTTGTTAAAGTATAAAAAGTTCAAGTATAAACTTGTAGTTAAAAAGTATATAAAAACAAAGTTATATAAATAAACCCCAAAAGATATATAGGGGCTGTTTTGGTTAGTATTTTGTAACAGCTAGATTATGATTTATAAAAATAATACATCTCATGACGATTCCAAAAAGATAAGAAACTTGAAAAACGGATAAATAACGAAAAAGTTACGGTAAAAACAAGTTATACGATAAATAAACGGATTTATAAAATAACTTTTATAAAAATTATATAAAACAGCAAGTTTGGTATTTTTAACAAATTATACATATTTTTAGGATTCCAAAATGATAAGAATCGTAATTTTTCAATTAATAACGAACGAGTTATGAATTTCGCGAGTTTACGACAATTAATACTTTTATAAAACTATTTTTATAAAAGTTACTGTTCATGACAGAGATATTTATTTTTGTAAACCTCATAAATAAATAGAACTTTCAATTACGAGAACGTGCTCGAAAGAATCGCTAAAAACGGAGCTATAACGAATAAAATACGACGTTTACGGGTTTTACGATAACTAAAACTATAAAAATAACTTTATAACTGGTATGAACAGTAAAAGTACTGTTCATCAGAGGGTCAAAAATATGAAAATGTCAATTTATGATAACTCGTCTTAATACGAAAGCGTGGGCATAAGAAACGTCAAAATCGGGCTTAAAACGCGAAAGTTACGCCAGTTTTACTACAACGGTAATTATAAACGTTTTAACTTATTAAACACAATTTTACCAAAACAATTAGATGGTGATTTGAGCTATACAGATTTATATGTTATGGTTATCAAAGAAAATACTTTATTACTAGGGATTTCATAATGAGGGCCTCTTCGGGGGGGTATGACGTGTTGCTGGGATTTACGATTTAAAGTGTCCTAACTCCTCATACGTTCACTACATGACCTCTTAATTATGATAGCCCGAACGATAGTATGATGTAACTAACATAAGACTTGCATATGATATTAGTTAATCATAGCGATTAGTGCTTATACGACCGATGTCTACTTAGGTTGCTTTCGGATATTTTCGTGACGCGTTTTCATTCATTCACTCGACTTATTCTTCACTTCACTTCTAAGGTGAGTTCATAGTCTCGCATTTCAATCTTTTCAATGTTTTATAAACCCGCGAGGGGAATACATGCTCGTTTGCAAACGTGTATATTTTACTACAGTACAATTACCTTTCAATACTTTGTGAGTTCATAGCCCCACCTTTTCTCTTTTAATGGTTTTCTTAAACTATTTTCGGGGTGAGAATACGTGCTCGTTTTACTACGTAAACTTATTGATTTTTATACGTAAGCATTACATGGTTATTTTTACTAAAGCTTGATTTGTTTACTACATGATTTGAGATCGTGAATACCTATATTTGAAACCGTGAATTTTAGACATGATTATTTTACTACGGACACAAGTGTTTACAAAGTGTATGCTATCCAGATTACTGCCTGAATATTATTGCTAAGTTACCTTATTGCCGTGATAGTTCCCTACTTATATGTACCGTTAAATTGCTAAATTGTGGTAAGCTGCCGAGTGTTGTGGATAGATCTATCGGGATTGACAATCACCCCTTACTTGGGTCACTAGTTTGATCGGGTGCATTTAACATTGAGAGGTGTTAGGGTGTTGGCAAGCATCCTACCCCCCCCCATCCCCTTATTCTGATGGGGCACTCAAATCTAGTTAAGGTCTTCGGGGTCATGAGACTTAGTGCAAAATACTCTGATGATATTTTAGACTTGGTGTATGTGTTTCCCCTTGTACTAACCTTATCTTGTTTTGGACTTCGGAATAGTCTTAGGTTCCACCATTACTTCGATCTTGTGGTCACTCTGAACATTACTAGATTTATTATTTCACTTACTTGGATTTCGGAACTGATACACTTTAAATGTTGTAACGCTTCTTTTCTTACGGAAATATTTCTTAAATTATTTCAACATGCTTTTACTTAATCTATGAATTCACCAACTTTATTGTTGACGTTTTTGCGATGTAATTTTCTAGGTTATTATTCTGCTAGATGAGCATGGGGAGCATTCTGAGTAGCGCGGATATTATTTTTGGGGGGGGAGGGACTTAATACCTTGTATACCATTCGACAAAACATTTTAAATTAAACGCAAAATGTTTTATTGCATTATAAATGGGTCCTTTGTAAACTATGATTTTATATAACGAAATGTGAAAACTTATTTTAAACGTCTCTTTTGAGGTCGTTTTCTGTGATTGTACCTGTGCCTTGGAAGTCGCACCCCTATGTTTACTATTCCGCTGCGTCCTTTTGGGGGTGTGACAGCTAAATGTTTCCTAGGCTTGTATTACTATAAGGACCATTTGTGCCAATTCTGAAACTTGTTCTAACCTTATTAATACTCTTTACCTAAAAGAGAAGGACTTAGAAAGTATAGGGACCAAATCTGCCAAATTTGTGAATCTATTATTTGTATAAATAGGTTTAGCGACTTAAGGTTGGTCAAACCTTCAACTTTTCTGGTCAAACTTTTCTCTCAAAAACCCATTCACGCAACTCGCAAGTTTAAACTTGATTGATTCGTGATTTCTATGATTTTTGTGCCAAGGTACCTCTTGGTTTATGTTCTATGTCTTGTAAATATCTTATAGCTAAAGTTTGGTTGCATAAAACACTCTGAATCGTTATAAATCAATAAGTTTGGCTAGTTTTATCATCTAAATCATTATGTGTGTTTAGAATGATGTTTTGTTTGCTGGGTTAGGTTTAGAATACATAGATAATGCCTCGTTCGTGTTTTAATTGCTTCCCTTGTCATTATATTGTGTTCTTGATGATTTTTGTGGTTAAGGTTGACTTTTGCTAGTCAAAAATCATTGATTGTTGGTGTTTGTTGTTTTTGAATGTTGCTAAGTGTTCAATAATGTAGTTTAAGAGTTATTCATGTACCTTCTTAAACCTCTTTGCTGGTTTGTGTAATTTTAGGCCTTAGCGAGTTGTTTGTGTGCTATGTAGCGAGTTGGGTGATAATTCTAAGTAGCGAGTTGAGATAATTCTTGGTAGCGAATTAATGTTGTTTCTCATTAGCGAGTTGTAATGCGTTTTAGCGTGTAAAGAATATTATATTATCATGAACAAGAAACTCGCTAACCTGTAACATGTTGATGAAGATTTTTATTTTTATTAAAATATTAAAATATTCAACTCTCTATTTGAAATTTTCCAAATTCAATAGCGAGTTAAGTATTTTAATAAGAATATTCAAAGCGAGTTGTCATTAGCGAGTTATCATTAGCGAGTTGTACTTCATCTCTTATTTAACTGTGTGCAGGCAACTTGCTACCTCTTAGCGAGTTAAAGAAGAATTTTATTATATTATAATATTTAACCCTCTATTTTAAATCTTTTATTTTGGTAGCGAGTTAAGTAATTATAATTCTATATTCCAGCGAGTTGTCTACAGTGAGTTATGTACCCATAATAGGATTATCTAGCGAGTTGTATGTATGTCCTGCTAACATCATATATCTGCATGTATGTCCTGCTGTTGGATCTACTTGTGCAGATACTATGGCTGACATGAGCGTTCCTGTGAATGATGCTCTTGCTGAACAAGCTCCGGCTATCGCACCACCAACCAGAACAGATGATCAAATTTTGCCGTTAAGCAAATAGGTGCCCATCGGCAAGAGTAACTGCGTACTCGATGTACAGAAGTCTTAGAGGAATCCAATCTTCTGATTGCTATGGCCTTACTAAAAAACACCAATTTCTTCAGGGCCTTCACGACATCTTCTACGATTCTTGCTATCTACATTCAGCAATTTTGGGACACCATGTGTTTTAACTCATCTACTGGGTTGTATAGCTGTCAGTTGGATGAGCAATAGTTCAATCTTCACAAGGATCTTCTCAGAGATGCACTTGATATCACTCCAACCAATGATAACAACCCTTTTGTGGCTCCACCCTTGAGTGATACAGTCTTCGAATATGTCAACACTCTGGGATACCACTGTACGCTCAGGAACGTGTCTGCTATGTCTGTCAACGCTCTTTGTCAACCATGGAGAGTTATCATGTCCATGATCAACATGTACCTTACATGTAAAACTGCTGGATATGATAGGCCAAGACATCATGTGCTTTAGATCCTTTGGGGTATCATTCATCGCTCCAACATTGACTATGCTGAAAGGATTTGGGAAAAGTTTGTTCAATCCATACAAACCTTTCTCACTGACAGGAAGAATATAGCTACAGCTTCACGTGGAAAGAAGAAAACCGCTCATCTTCTTATCCCAAGTGTTAGGTTCACCAAACTAATCATCCATCACCAGGAAACCAAGCACAACATGCACCCAAGAACTGGTTCGCCTCTTCACTACTCACATGATGAAAATGTTCTGAACACCCTCAGGTTTGTTGGAAAGGATGGTAGTGAAATATTGTGGATTACCCTGCACTCAAAATAAGAGAATTAGTTTCTCTTAGGGACCCAAGCCATCACTGACTTGAGTATGCCTTGAGGATTGACATAGTCAAATCTTTTAGGCATGTATGATCTACTGTCTTTGGAGATATGGTCAATTACTTTTCCTGTTGGTCTCCAAATCCAACATGCTAATGACTTAACAACATTTTCCTCATGTACCTGAACAGTACTAACTACTGCTTTTATCCCAACAGTAGTTACATTTTTTTTACCTTAGAAGTATTAACTTTTTCTTTAAAATCACTGTTTTTAGGTGTTGTTCTTTGATAAATAGTCCTCTTAACTTATGAATGTGACTTATGAAAAACTTTGGAACATGTTTTTGCACCATTCCTAGTTGGTCTAGATGCAGCCTTATTAACATATCTGGCAGTACTATTTGATACTGCTGCTCTTGAGGAGCTTTGCTTAGGAGTATTAACTAGTACATTGCTAGACTTTGTTAAGACTGTAGTTGGACTAAAATTTCTTTTAGAATGTGGGTGAGTCAATTTATTTTGGTGATTCACCCTCTGAGCATTGTTCCATACTGGTCTAACTTCCCTTTGACCAGTAACCCTTCCCATATTATTCAACATAGATTTTCCAATCATTTTATTCTCATAAAAGTTACAGTCCTTAATTAAATTGTTAAGACTTCCATATACAAAATAAGCTTTCTTATTGAACTCAAAACTACCCCCTAGTTTCTGAGTCATCAGTCCATTCCAATTTCTTTTATCAACCCTAGGACTCTGACTTTTCCTAAGGTTTTTAGCTTGCCTATATGTTTTTTGTTCAATAACAGATTTCACAGTATTTTCATTTGATTTAACAAAATTAATTTTAACATAACTAGGTTTATTCTGTTCAATTAATGGTTTAGTCTCACAGTCATCATCACTATCAGACTCTCACTCTTCAACAATAGGTGCACTAGGCCTAACATCTTTAGGTTGTTCCAAATTATCCTTACTAGACTTAGATGCAGTTGATTCATTCCTAGGCACACTAGTGATAGTTTCACTCACATTAGTCTTAAAGACATAGTCATCTAATCTAGCAAAGGACAAGTCAGGTCTTGAGGGCATGTTGTTCCTAGTGTAGGGAGGAGGAACTGCATGATATCCCTAAACATTCTTGAACCTATCATTTACTTGATTGTTTTCCTCTTGAATCTTATTTACACTACTATCAGATGCACTTTCAAACACTTCACTATTATTCTTATGAATATTGTGCAGTTCATTCTCAATCATTTGACTGTCAAAACCAATACCAGTCTTGTTATTAACACTTATTTGACTAGTTAATAGATCAGTTAGCTTCTTAGATGATGTTTCAAACTTTTCTAATTTGAGTTTCAAATCATCCTTTTCTCTTAAAGCCTCTGCTAACTAATTTTTAAGCTCTGTAATAGAATTAAATCTTACCTTAACATCATATTTCAAAAATGCAATGTCTTCCTCATAAAAAACTTCATTTTTTTTATGAACAACAATTCTAGCTTCTAATGATTCTAAGCCTAATTGATAGCTTATAATTTCTAGGTTACATTTTTTAAGCTGCTCTTTCTGTTTATCAAAGTGTTCTTTTAAGGACTCATAGGATTTTAAGCATGCTTTAGAGCAAGTGGATACCTTAGAGTCTGAACTTGATGAACTGGATGAACCTGAAGACAAATGGGCCATTAGAGCAAAGTCTGTGGGTCCTTCTTTAGCCTGAAAGCTTCAATCATAACCACTTATCCCATCTTGAATAACCAAGGCATTTGCAGGAGTCTCTACTAGTACAATTCTTCTTAGAATATCTCCATTTCTATTCCCCTGATTCTGTGGTGCCCTGCATTCTCTAGCAAATTGACCTCTCCTGTGACAGTTGTAACATTCAACCTTTGTCTTATCAAAGCCAACAGTTTGTTTGCCATTAAAGTTTAGATTTCTTTTTGTCTTATTTAAGAATCTCTTCACTCTCAGGGTAAGCATGGCCACCTGCCATTTGAGATCCATCTCATTAAGATCATCAGTATCAATCTCCTCCAGGTCTTCATTGTCCAACTATTAACTATTAGATTGTCACACCCCTAAAATATCAGAGTATAATGGCAACCGAGGGTATGTGACTTCATGAATATCATACTTCTAAGCAATACAGAACGACCTTTATATGGGACGTTTAAGAAAATCGATCACTTGTATTAGGAAATAATAAATAGTTTAAACATTCTGCAAAAGTAAAAAAATAAGTAATACGACATCGTTTTTAATTAGTACAAATGATCTTTAATAACTGGAAATGACTACAATGCATGAGACTTCACATAACATCTTCGTTCTTAATACCTGAGAAAAACATTGCTAAAGTGTCAACATAAAGTTGGTGAGTTCATAGGTTTGGTTTAAGCAGAAATGTTTAATGTTTATGAACCATAAGATTTTATCCACATATGACAATATAATAGATACAAAGTCATATAAATTGCATTACTATCGTCTAAGCTCATGACACCGAAGCGTTAACATATACCAACAATAATGAATGCCCTTGTAGGTGTCTAACCCAGGACACCCGTAATCTGACTCAAATGAAACTGTATTCGCTTGACTAATGTCAGTCCAAGTCGAACAGGGATGTCAATCCCAATAGATCTATCCATAACATTTGCGCTTACAAGTAATTTAACAGTTCATGATAAATCAGGCAAATAACAACTTGGGTTCAATCGGGACTTAGACCAATCAGTAATGTATAATTGTACTTGTGTTCACATGTTTAAAATAAGCAATGTTCTCACCTCGAAAAGAGTAAAGTAGGGGCTATAGAAACTCACCTTGTCAATTAATTGCCTTGAATGGGGAAATTGGATCTATATATGTCAAATAGTGACTCGGTCAAACACCTAAGTAATTACGATAAATCTGAGTGTACATTCTAAGAACTCAATATATGAATTATCTAACTTATTCATCCAATAATAAAATATTGCTTTATGTTCTCATATCGTTGATTAGACTGTTGGCTTTAGGGATGATACACGACTACGTACATATAAGTATTTATACTTAATTCGATGAAATTATATGCTATAACTTATAATCACATGGTAACTTGTTAAAATAGTACAATTTATGTTTTTAAAATATAACTATTATTTACCAATTATTGAGTTTATATATATATTTATCTCGCTTATTTACCTACTTTAGTCGTCACTTAAATCCCGTCTAAATATCCATTTTATATATTGCAGTTTATGTGAAACCGTCTAAATAATAATATTTTTTTTTGTAAAATTTATTTACTTGTATTTAATATTCTTACGTTTCAAAGTTTACAATTTAAATCATATGGCTTTTAAAATCATGTTTTGAACTCGAATAGACTTTAGTTTATTTTTAGTGTCAACTAGATTATATAATACGAAACAAGTTTATGTTATTCTTTTAAAAGTTTGGTTTTATCATAACTAATTCTAAGCCATTAAAATGTCACTTAAACATGCATAAAACATACTCTACGCAACATAGTATACCTTTTATTTGTAGAATAGAATCAAGTGGGAATACATATTATACTATTTCTTACCCTACTAGCATGACAATATCAGGAAATGTATGAATGCTATTATATGTATTCATGTTTTCCTTTCTTGGCTACTAGTTTATGTATTCAAACTAGTTATTCCATGCTACTATAAATATGTTTGTTGTTCTAGTTTTCAATTCTCAAGCATAAGTATCACCAACATAGAAAATGGTGTGACACCGAAATACTACTACTTTGGTAAAGGTGTTCGGTTCCCATGGTTCGAACCATTTAGGTGCGTTGAGGTAAAATGCAGCCGCACAAATGAGTGCGTTTGGGTTGAGTACAGCCGCACCATAAAGGGTGCGTCAGCTGTTTAAGCACAACAACACCAAAAGGTGCGTTTGTTGGTCGAACACAGTAACACCAAAAGGGTGCGTCGGCTAGTTGAGGCAGCAGCCGGTTGGTACGAAACCACCAGCGCCTCACCACCCGCCACCATGCGGCAACAACAGTGGCAGCAAGCCATTGTCGCCCGCTAGGGCAAGCAGCAGCAATAGTGGTAGCAGCCGACTGTGCTCGCATGCATGCGTGGCTTAAATGCAAAAAAAGGGGTCATGGCGGGTTGCTAACCAACGAGCAGCCCCTTTGCTCATGTTGGTGCAGCCAACGATGAGGACAACTTCGATGAGGCAGTAGTCCTTCATCGTACGTTGCATTGGTGGTCAAGTTAGGGTTTGGTCTTGGTCACAATACAAGTATTTAGCACGTAAGTCTTAGTCTTACTCGTCCCTAGTGCCAACGTTATATAATCATGAAGAAGTGTCAAGTTCCACCTCGTTAAAGTTGTCGTATAGTTTTTTTGTTTGATCTAATTTTAAGTCCATCATTTAGGTATCAAACTTCATGCATAGCATGACAAAAGTTCGATATACGTACATTTACAAGGACCATCCATGGGTTGCACCATGCATGTCGCGTGTTACAACAAAGTGAAAGTCGTATATGATAATATAAAGCTACAAGAATGACTTACGAAGGTCCAAGTTTTACTAGACAATGTGAAAAGATGACAGTAGTAAGGAAGCTCGAACCAACCCTTGGTTAATACTACCCTTTAAACCCAACGTTCACTAGCTAAAACTTTACTCGAACCTTACTTCTCTTGTTTGATCCTGTGCGTGAGGGTGCTACTAGAAGTGAAGAGAATAGGTGTCTATTTAAACTACAAGTTTGTGCATTTACTAAAAACTTTCAAAACTTCTCGTGAATGTTTATTATTCACTCACTATTGAGCATAGTTATATAGTATAACTATTGATAGCGAATCTCCCTATTTGTGAAATGAAGTTTAAAGGAGAAGAGATATTGGCATGTGAAGACTTTGAAAGAACATAATGTGTAGGACATTAGGTGTAAGGAATATAATGATAATGTTTGTTTGCCTATTTTGAATTTATCCACTGATTGTCGTAGATATACATTCATCAATTAAAGTTTTGAGGTGAATGAAATGTCAAGGTACAATATTTATTTAGGAGAATTTAAATATTGTCACATGTGTGGTGTTTTTTTCATTGAAGTATGGACGGGTTCACAGAATAATATAGGTGTGTGACTCTGTTTCACAGGGCATGAAAAATATGATTTTATTGCTACGCATTTTCTAAAATACCCTTTTAGATCTGAGAGCAAAATAATGATTTATACGCGCTATTAAAACTCGTAATAGCGTAAAATATTATATGTCGCTTGAAGGATAAATTTTTATTAACGGCAAATTTGCAAATGCTCGTGGTACATACTCTTACATAAAAGGAAAAAGAGTTCTAAATTTTACCGAGGTGCTACATCCGCCCCATGTTATGCGATTTGGTCCTGAAATCAAGACGTTGTAGTAGATCGCAGGTTCGTGAATAGGTAAGGGTATTTCTCCCTGAACTGGTCTTCGCGTTCCTAAGTGTACTCTGGGCCTCTACGTCCATTCCAACGAACTTTAACGATAGGTATATGACTTCGTTTGAGTTGCTTGACCTCGTGGTCCATAATCTTTACGGGTTCTTCAACAAAATTAAGTTTGTCGTCGAGTTGAATTTCCTCTAAAGGAATAACGAGTGTGTCATCAGACAAGCATTTCTTTAAGTTGCAGACGTGGAATACATCATGTATTCGACTAACTTCTTGAGGCAATTCCAAATGGTAAGCTACTGGACCAATCCTTTCGATGATTTGGAAGGGTCCAATATAACGAGGGTTTAGCTTTCCATGTTTCCCAAATCAGATCACACCCTTCCATGGTGCGACTTTAAGCATAACCTTATCTCTAACTTCAAACTCAAGAGGTCTACGCCTCTTGTCAGCATAAATCTTTTGTCGGTCATGTGCAGCTTGCATGCGATCCCTAATCTTGAAAATCTTTTCCGTAGTCTCGTAAATAATCTCTGGTTCAGTGAGTTAGGTGTCTCCAACTTCAGCCCAACAAACAGGTGAATGACACTTCCTACCGTAGAGTGCTTTGTATGGTGCAGCCTTAATGCTCGTGTGATAACTATTATTGTACGAGAATTCCACTAAGGGCAGATGTCTATCCCAACCATTCCTGAAGTCAATCACGCAAGCTCTTAGCATGTCCTCTAATGTTTGAATGGTCCTCTTACTCTGACCATTGGTCTGAGGATGATAAGCAGTGCTCAGGTTCAACTGCGTACCCAAAGCTTTATGCAAAGATTGCTAAACTCTCAAAGTGAAATGGCTATCATGATTAGAGATGATTGACACTGGTATACCATGTCTTGCTACTATTTCCTTCATGTACAACCTCGTTAATTTCTTCATCGAATCCGTCTCCTTCATTGGCAAAAAGTGAGCAAACTTGGTAAGACGATCAACAATTACCCAAATCGAATCGAATCCTGCTGCCGTTTTGGGTAGCTTGGTGATGAAATCCATTGTTATCTTCTCCCACTTCCATTATAGTATATCGGGTTGGACCAACAATCCAAAGGGCCTCTAATGTTCAGCCTAAACCTTAGCATAAGTCAGGTATTTTCTGACATATGTGGCAATTTTAGCCTTTATGTTTGGCCACCAATATAACATTTTTAGATCATGGTACATCTTGTCGGACCCTGGGTGAATAGAATACTTTGACTTATGTGATTCATGCACAACCAAAGATCTCGTGTCACCTTAACATGGTAACTAGCTTCTATTATCCAAACATAATGTTCTATCAGCTCGAGCTTCTAACTTCTTTAACATGCTACTAACATCTTCTGCTTCAAGGTTTTCAACCTTAACTGCTTCTTTCTGCGCCTCAAGGATTCATGACGGAAGGTCTAAGCCAATGGTTATAACCAGAGCTTTTACTCGTAGCGGTTTGACCCTTTCCTTCTGACTCAAAGCATCTGCTACAACATTTTCTTTCCTTGGGTGATAACGAATTTCGGAATCGTAATCACTTAGGAGCTTTATCCATCGGCGTTGCCTCATATTGAGTTCTTTTTGGTTTTAGATATGTTGTAGGATCTTATGATCAGTGAACACCACATATTTTGTGCCATACAAATAGTATCTCCAGATCTTCAGGGCGAACACTACCGCTCTTAACTCCAGATCATGAGTGGTGTAGTTCTTCTCGTGAACTTTTAGTTGCCTAGAAGCGTATGTAATAACCTTCATCCTTTGCATCAATATGGCACCTAAACCTTTTATGGATGCATCACATTACACCACAAAATCGTCATTGCCTTCTGGTAGTGCTAGAATAGGTGCAACACATAGCTTCTGCTTTAGTAGTTGAAAGGACGTCTCTTGCTCTTTACCCCAATCAAACTTTCTATCCTTCTGCATTAGTTCCATCATAGGTTTAGCTATTTTGGAGAATCCTTCAATGAATCTCCTATAGTAACCTGCAAGACCTAAGAACTGGCGAATCTCCAAAGGAGTAGTTGGAGATGCTCAATTCTTAACAGCCTCAATCTTAGTTAGGTCTACGTGAATACCACTGCTATCGATCACGTATCCAAGGAACTTCATCGTATGCATCCAAAATTCACACTTGGAAAATTTGGCATACAATTCTTCCTTCTTCAACAACTCTAGAATAGTCTTCAGGTGTTCTTCGTGTTCTTTCTCGTCACGGGAGTATATGAGAATATCGTCAATGAACACAATCACAAACTTGTCCAAGTATGGTTTGAACATATGGTTCATGAGGTCCATGAATACCGTAGGTGTGTTGGTCAACCCAAAAGGCATAACTTGGAACTCATAGTGTCCGTATCGTGTTCTAAAAGTAGTCTTGGGAATATCTTCTTCTCTAACCCTTAACTGATGATAACCTGACCTTAAGTCAATTTTCGAGTAGATGCTGGATCCTTGCAACTGATCGAATAAGTCATCGATTCTTGGTAAGGGGTAATGATTTTTCATTGTGAGTTTATTCAATTCACGATAATCGATACATATTCGGAAAGATTCATCTTTCTTTTTGACAAATAAGATTGGTGCTCCCCACAGAGAGGAACTTGGTCTTATAAAACCTTTGTCAGAAAGTTCTTTCAGTTGCTCGGCTAATTCCTTCATCTTTGCAGGTGCAAGACGATATGGTGCGCTAGCAACAGGTGTAGCTCCGGGTATTAACTCGATGTGAAATTCTACTTGGCGCGTCGGGGGTAGTCCCGGCAAATCTTTAGGGAATACTTCTAGAAAGTCTCTAACGATAGGTACGTTTTCTATTCGTTTTTCGAATGCCTCAGTTTCCTCTTTCTTCATCATTTGAACTAAGAACACTTGACATCCTTTGTCAATGTACCCTTGCATCCTGATGCTCGAGATGACTTCTAGTCTGGACTCATTTTTAACTCCGCTTCTCTGCCTTGTATGATTAGCATATCATTTCAATACGGAACACGAATATACTTCTCATAACACATAACCTCCTTGATGCTCGGCCATCCAATCCATTCCGACGATGACATCAAAACTTCCTAGTTTTAAGAGGGTGTACTCTTAACTCTGCACATAGGCTGTATACTCTGCTAGGTGCTCTGCGTCCTCCTTGAGTGCTGGTTGATGCTTAGTTATTTCCCTTAGGGTTTCCTTGATTCTGCCTCTGATTGTTTTAAGGATTTTGTTGGTTGCCTTGAATTTGATTTCCACAGCCTTGACTTCCATTATTCGGACACTTGTTCTTCTAATGCCCCTTTTTGCCACATCCGAAGCAAGTAACTTCACTTCCCTGTTCTCCTTGGCTTCCGGGTCCTCTTTGGCTTGCAGGACGGGATGGGGCTCGGCAGTCTTTGACTTTATGTCCAACCCTTCTATACTTGTGACAAGTAGGAGGGCATGCGTCAGTGTGGTGTCGCCCACACTTCCCGCAGTAAGATAATTTGCCAACGTAAGAACCTTGCCCAGCTATAAACACCCTTGCTGTCTCTGGACGTTTGTTCAGATTGAGATTACTAGTGGTGTTGGGGTTGTTGTTGTTGTAGTGGTTTCCGTTCCATTTCTACTTGTCACCAGAGTTTTCTCCTAACTCTTGGACTACTTGGTACATCAACCCTTGAGCCATTTCAATTGCTTCATGCAAATCTACTAGTTTAGACGACGTTACATTACCCTTGATGTTCAAAGGTAGACCTTCAATGTAACATTCCAACAACCGGTCGGTGTTGGGTACCATTTCAGGGCATAAGAGGATGAGTTCTTGGAAACATTGATTGTAGGCGGTAAGGTTTGTGCCTTTCACCTTTAAATTCCACAGTTCGTTTTCCATTTTCTTGACTTCATTTCGAGGACAGTACTTTCGGATGAACATAACCTTGAAATCACTCTAAGGTGTTGCATGAGTGGTATCGAGAGTAACAGAACGAACATATACGTTCCACCAAGTTAAAGCACTATCTAGCAGTGTGCTAGAAGCAAACTTAACTCTGTCACCTTCTGCAATGTTGCTAATCCCAAATTAAGATTCTAGTTTCTCAAACCATCAGGTTAAGCCTACAACACCTTCAGTACCATGGAAGTTTTCATGCATGACTGCACAGAATTCTTTGTAGTTACATGCCTTATTCTGGGAAGAGTTGGATCCTAGGTTGGTCTCTTCTTGAGTGCTTGCAGCATGAGTCACAGCGACAGCTGTGAGTGCTTCAGCTACTCTTGTAGCAATGAGCTAGTTGAGCATCTGAGTGTCAATGCCACTGTTGATGTCCACATTGTTTTAGTTGGTCGAATGGTTGACTGGAGGGTTCTGGCAGACAGTTAGGCATTGTCCGGGTGCCATTTTCTATAAGAGGGACAATGGAAATGACAGTTATGACATGTACGAAAATTTTATGCGTAAAGATAGTCACGGTACTACAAATGGCATATATTTTGAAATCAATATTGTTATTATTCGCAAACACGATACTTATTCCGAAGAGTAAGGGGATACAAGAGTTTAATAGCCATGACAAACCCATAGCTTAGTGGTTGTACAAAAGACAGAAATAAAACTAGTTGTTGTTATGGTAGATTCGCTGGACCACTTCCTCGAGTGCCTCCTTCCTCTTCTGTCGTGCTTCCTCCTGAGCATTACTCACACGATTCTCCTCATCCTCACATACTTTTCTACGCTGAGTAATCAGTTCATCCACAAATAGCATCTCCAACGAACTTTCCTCAACTTAGGGCTTCACATCCCACAGTGTCAGGAAGGCTTCTAACTCCTCCAAACATGTATTTGGGTAATGGTCCATATCCCCGAGAATGGTATGCAACTGTCCTCTAAAGCGTGTCATGCATACGGTCAAGATTATCTCGGGAATAGGCACCAAACCCTGACCAGTTTCTGTCCCGTAGGCAGTTAGAGCTTCTTCTCTCCGGGTAGGGTCCATTTCAGAAATCATCCGCTGGTAAGCAGCCATCGAGAATGGGGATGAAGGTGAGGGTGGTGGAGTAACATGATCAAGTTGATAATCATCAAGGTTAATAGCAGAAATTCTAGCACGTTTAGCAAGATTTGGCTCAATGGGTAAAACAGACATACGAGCGGTACGTTTGATAGTTGGGGGAAATGGTAATACGAATGGCAAAATAAGTAATCCGAGAGTAGGACGTCTCCTATGATACACCTGGGGGAGTGTGTCGAGGAGTCTGAGAGGTATCAAGGTGGTGTTATCAGTGTGTCTAAATTCATCTGAGTTCGACATGTCGCTGAGACAAGAAAATATGAAATAAGGATATAGGCATTTTTCAAAATACGCATAGTTAAGTTTGTTTAATACACATGTAACCCATATTACGTATATGTATCTCATTTATGTCTATTTCACATGTATCCCATTTTAATATATATTTACTCCTTTGATTGTTGCTTCCTATGTACCCCATATTGAGTCACCAGCTATGACAGACAATAGAAGCATAATAATCATGTTAAGCAGATAAGTAGTTATAGTCTAGTGCGACCTAATGCAACCTAGGGTGTGTGACTTCATGGATATCATACTTCTAAGCAGTACAAAACGACCTCTATATGGGACGTTTAAAAAAATCGATCACTTGTATTAGGAAATAATAAATAGTTTAAACATTCTACGAAAGCATAAAAATAAGTAATACGACATCATTTTTAATTAGTATAAATGATCTTTAATAACTGGAAATGACTACAATGCATGAGACTTCACATAGCATCTTCGTTCTTAATACCTAAGAAAAACATTGCTAAAGTGTCAACATAAAGTTGGTGAGTTCATAGGTTTGGTTTAAGCAGAAATGTTTAATGTTTATGAACCACAAGATTTTATCCACATATGATAATATAACAGATACAAAGTCATATAAATTGCATTACTATCGTCTAAGCTCATGACACTGAAGCGTTAACATATACCAACAATAATGAATGCCCTTACAGGTGTCTAACCCGGGACACCCATAATCTAACTCAAATGAAACTGTATTTGCTTGACTAATGTCAGTCCAAGTCGAACAGGGATGTCAATCCTGATAGTTCTATCCATAACATTCGCGGTTACAAGTAATTAACGGTTCATGATAAATCGGGCAAATAACAACTTGGGTTAAATCGGGACTTAGACGAATCAGTACTGTATAATTGTACTTGTGTTCACATGTTTAAAATAAGCAATGTTTTCACCCCAAAAACAGTAGAGTAGGGGCTATGGAAACTCACCTTGTCAATTAATGGCCTTGAATGGGGAAATTGGATCTATACACGCCAAATAGTAACTCGGTCAAACACCTAAGTAATTACGATAAATCTGAGTGTACATTCTAAGAACTCAATATATGAATTATCTAACTTATTTGTCTAATAATAAAATATCGCTTTATGTTCTCATATCGTTGATTAAACCGTTGGATCTAGGGATGATACACGACTACGCACATATAAGTATTTATACTTAATTCGATTAAATTATGTGCTATAACTTATAATCACATGGTCACTTGTTAAAATAGTACAATTTATGTTTTCAAAATATAACTATTATTTACCAATTATTGAGTTTATATATATATATATTTTTATCTCGCTTATTTACCTACTTTAGTCGTCACTTAAATCCCGTCTAAATATCCATTTTATATATTGCAGTTTATGTGAAAACGTCTAAATAATAATATTTTTTTTGTAAAAATTATTTACTTGTATTTAATATTCTTACGTTTCAAAGTTTACAATTTAAATCATATGGCTTTTAAAATCATGTTTTGAACTCGAATAGACTTTAGTTTATTTTTAGTGTCAACTATATTATATAATACGAAACAAGTTTATGTTATTCTTTTAAAAGTTTGGTTTTATCATAACTAATTCTAAGCCATTAAAATGTCACGTAAACATGCATAAAACATACTCTACGCAACACAGTATACCTTTTATTTGTAGAATAGAATCAAGTGGGAATGCATATTACACTATTTCTTACCCTACTAGCATGACAATATCAGGAAATGCATGCATGCTATTATATGTATTCATGTTTTCCTTTCTTGGCAACTAGTTTATGTATTCAAGCTAGTTATTCCATGCTACTATAAATATGTTTGTTGTTCTAGTTTTCAATTCTCAAGCATAAGTATCACCAACATAGAAAATGGTGTGACACCGAAATACTACTACTTTGGTAAAGGTGTTCGGTTCCCATGGTTCAAACCATTTAGGTGCGTTGAGGTAAAATGCAGCCGCATAAACGAGTGCGTTTGGGTCGAGTACAACCGCACCATAAAGGGTGCGTCAGCTGTTTGAGCACAATAGCACCAAAGGGTGCGTCGGCTTGTCAAACACAGTAACACCAAAAGGGTGCGTCGGCTAGTTGAGGGCAGCAGCCGGTTGGTACAAAACCACCAGCACCTCGCCACCCGCCACCATATGGCAACAACAGTAGCAACAAGCCACTGTCGCATGCTAGAGCAAGCAGCGACAACAGTGGCAGCAGCCGACTGTGCTCGCATGCATGCGTGGCTTAAGTGCAAAAAAAAGGGGTCGAGGCGGGTTGCTAACCAATGAGCAGCCGCTTTGCTCACGTTGGTGCAGCCAACAATGAGGCACAACTTCGATGATGCAGTAGCCCCTCGTCGTATGTCGCATTGATGCTCAAGTTAGGGTTTAGAATTGGTTACAATACAAGTATTTAGCAAGTAAGTCTTAGTCCTACTTGTCCCTAGTGCCAACGTTATATAATATAAAGCTACAAGAATAACTTACGAAGGTCCAAGTTTTGCTAGACAACGCGAAAAGATGATGGTAGTAAGGAAGCTTGAACCAACCCTTGGTTAATACTACCCTTTAAACCTAACGTTCACTAGCTAAAACTCTACTCGAACCTTACTTCTCTTGTTTGATCCTGTGCGTGAGGGTGCTACTAGAAGTGAAGAGAATAGGTGTCTATTTATACTACAAGTTCGTGCATTTACTAAAAACTTTCAAAACTTCTCGTGAATGTTTATTATTCACTCACTATTGAGTATAGTTGTATAGTATAACTATTGATAGCGAATCTCCCTATTTGTGAAATGAAGTTTGCAGGAGAAGAGATATTAGCATGTGAACACTTTGAAAGAACATAATGTGTAGGACATTAGGTGTAAGGAATATAATGATAATGTTTGTTTGCCTATTTTGAATTTCTCCACTGATTGTCGTAGATATACATTCATCTATTAAAGTTTTGAGGTGAAAGAAATGTCAAGGTACAATATTTATTTAGGATAATTTAAATATTGTCACATGTATGGTTTTTTTTTCATTGAAGTATGGATGGGTTCATAGAATAATATTGGTGTGTGACTCTGTTTCACAGGGCATGAAAAATATGATTTTATTTCTACGCGTTTTCTAAAATACCCTTTTAGATCCGAGAGCAAAATGATGATTTATACGCACTATTAAAACTCTCAATAGCGTAAAATATTGTATGTCACTTGAAGGATAAATTTTTATTGGAAAGTAACGGAAAATTTGCAAATGCTCGTGGTACATACTCTTACATAAAAGAAAAAGGAGTTCTAAATTTTTTTCGAGGTGCTACATAGATTGATTGACAAAGAAGGAAAACATGACATCATCAACATAGGATCATGAAGAAGCTTGTCCCTATGAGTTAGCAGTAGAAACTTCATGAGCAGTATTAACTACTTCATTAGTACTGCTAGTGTTTTCTGAAGATACAAAAGCCACATTCTGAGAGATTGAACTTCAGCTTGATTGGCTTTTAATCTCAGCTTCATACACCTTCAAGTTGTTGTACAAGTCATCCATGCTCATTGTGTCTAGATCAGATTTGTTTCTCATGATCAAGGCAATATTGTTCTAAGCTAATCGTAGACTTCTTAATAACTTAAGATTTGCATCTTCTTGGGAGATAACTTTACCATGAATTTCTAATTGGCTGATGAGTTTCTAAAACCTGTCATAGGTTTTATCCTGTCCTTTAGATCTTGATGCAGTAAAATTCTCATATTGCTTCTTCATAATGGTTTTTTGCATTTTATTTGATTCTTTGTTTCCTCCAAACCTGATCTTGATAGCTTCCCATAAGGTATTTGCAACCTTGATTCCATGAAACTTTAATAGGTGTTCATCACGAATGGCTAACAACAAAGTGCTTTTTGCTTTCAATTCATTCTTTCTTGCCAGCTTTTGTTCAGCAGTTTTGGGAGGAATGGTACCTTGAGTACTAGCTGATGCAATAGCAGGTGCATCACCATTCACAATAACCTCCTAAAGATCATAATCAGTGTGAGTAAAATATTGCTCTATTCTCATGCTCCATAGATCATAATCTCTAGTTTTAAGTACTGGAAGTTTAATGAAGACACTGTTTGGGTAGTTTTTGACTGTGATTCCATCTTCTCTTTGATTATGAGATCTTATGTAGATATAGTATTCTTCTTATTTAGAGTTTCTCAACAAGCTCTGATACCACTTGTTGATCCCAATGAACAGATCTTCTTAGCTTGTTAAAGCTTAGTTAACCTGGATAAATCTAAACTAACTATAAGAGAAATTATGATTGTGAATACTACAAGTTATGCGGAATCTAAATTGTAATACTAAGAAGAACAATGAATACTAAACTTTGAATATATTGATTGCTAATATTCTGCCTTTGTTATAGAATAACTAACTATGAGATATGAATTCTATATATCTCTCTAACTATGTCGTAGGGTTCCTTTTATACACTAAGGAAACCCTAATGGGCTTACAAAATGCGTACAATGATAATGCATATCTATTCCTAATTTAACTCATTCATATCATAATAGCAGTACTAACTATATAAGACTAACAACACTAACTATTAACTTACAGTATTAACTATACTGGCAGTACTAACAATGTACTGGCAGTACTAACTAATATAACTAACAGTACTAACAACTTAGACTATTTTCATGAATCTTCATTAGCAGCACTAACCATCACTAGTAGTATCAAGTTGAATCAGCAACACTAAGTTGTAGAAGTCCATAATTCCCAACATGGAGAGCTATCCTGGTATCTAGATTACTTGGTCCATAACACTAGACCCAGTTGAATGATAGGTCTCATATTCAAACACATAAACAAGTATGAGGTGATAAACATAATTAAACAATCAACGATAAATTAAGAAATTGATTTTAAAACAAACCAAACATTGAACTTTCATTAAGATAGCTAATACCCGAGGGTATTAGCCCATAACCATTGTAATTATACAAGCATAATCAAACAATTGAAATCGAACGATTAAGAGAGTAAAAATTACACGATGTCTTCTATGGATTCATAATCGATTCTTGACATTGGTAGCTGATCTTCTCTTCTAAAATTTGTCTATGATGAGTATGGTATAAAGAATATGATATTGCATACCGAAAACTCATTTTTGAGTCTTCTATTTAAAGTTGCTGAAAAATACTCGACACGCCATATCCAGCAAGGTTGATACGACGTATTGGGCTGGATTCCTTGGAGTGTACGCTACGTTTGTAATAAATCTTTGATATCATTCCCAATTTAATTAATTTATTGTATCTTCAAATAGTTATCTTCATGGATACGACGTATTGTTGATCCTAACGAATAGATCTTTAACTCCTTAGCTTGTAAGGTTTAGTACCCTTGGATAAATCCAAAAATACTAAGTATGAAACTTTGATTTGAATGATATAAGCTATGCGGAATCTAGCTTATACCACTAAGAAGTATATTTAATCAAACAGTGAATTATGATTGACACAAAGATATAACACAACAAGCTTCAATATATTAATACGATCACTCTAACTTAGTGATAGGGTTAACAACCTTGAAGCTATATCTCTACACACACACACTTTTTCTTGATTGATACACTTTTCTGGATGTTAATAAACTATGTCTATGATCTCTTTATATAGAAAGAGACCATAAGACTTACAAAGGAATCTTTATTGAATTAGGAAACTAATAAATCAGTATTAATGTTTGACTAATCTTTATCTTCAACAATAATATTGATCTTGTTTCCTTCTTTAGCATATCTTGTTTCCTTTGTAGCATATAGAATATTTTCCTTTTGTATCTTTAATCCGCATTAATTGTATTCACTAGCAGCATTAACTTCAGTCTTCTATTTAACTAATCAGCATTAATTTCAACAGCAGTATTAACTTCAGATGTAATCTTCTTAATCAGTATTAACTTTAGTCTTTCAGCACTATTAAGTTAGTACTGGCAGTACTAACTTTGCTCTAGCAGTACTAAGTTTACACTAGCAGTACTAACTGATTAGTACTGGCAGTATTAACACAGTAAATACTGTTAGTTATAAACTGAGTACTAAATTATGTTAGGCATTACAAACTCTGTCTTGGCAGTATTAAGCATGAAGACTTTAATTCCCAACAATCCTCCCCTAAACTTGTTATTCATCTTGTTAATCATCAAGTTTCGTCATTAAAGGCTTCTTGATCCCAACAATCCTCCCCTAAACTTGATGTTCATCTTCTGAATCTTTAAGTTTCTGGATAAAAGTTTTAACTTGACTTGGAGTATGTAATCAAACGCTTCTTTACTTATTGTACTGTGACTTGTCATTTTGTTGAGTCAACTCTGCTCATGCTCTCTTTTTATCTTTATAGCTGTTTAACCTCACTAAATCTTCCAATTTTGTCTTTGGGTTACCCTGCACATAAGAAACTCAGACCTTCTTGGGAACCCCAGCCATTACAGACATGGATCTTCCTCTTGCATCAACAGGATCATATTTCTTCAAAGTGATTGATGCACTATTAGGTTTGACAGCTCTAACCCAACATGCTGATGCTTTAACAGCATTAACCCGATTCGTTCTAACAGCATTAACCACTGCCTTTTGTCTAGCAGAATTAACTTGTCTTGAGCAACAACAACAAACAATATTAAGATAACTTTGTCTGGCATTATTAAGTGAAATTAGGCCAGACTTAGTTAAGATTTTTCTTGGAACCATGTGTCTTTTTGGATTGGGCTGAGTAATTCTTAGAAATTTTGATGGTTCACCCTTCTTGCATTATTCCATACTGGTTTTTCCTCCCTTTGACCATTTAGTTGTCTCTTTTGTTTACATGTATACTAGAGGTGATCAAAACTTCCACAGACATAGCAGGCTTTATTGTGCATCACAAAATCATTTCCTAGCTGTTAAGACTTTTGATTATTCCAGTTTCTTTGATTTCCCCTAGGTTTTTGTGACCTGTACATTTCAGCATACTTAACTATTTTCCTAACTGGTTTTTCTTGTTGTTTTGGTCTAACAACATCAACTTTAGGAATAGTAGGAACAACAGTTTTCTTCTTACCACCTGACACCAACTCCTTATTAATTGGGGCACAACACTCTCTCCTAACAGTATTAGATTCAACTGTGTTGAACACACCCTTAATTTCTACTGTCTTTTCATTACTAGGTGTAACAACAGTAGTCACATCTAAATTTTCACTTTCTACAATTTCATCTATAAAAGTTAGATCAGGTTTGCCAGGTAATAAATTTCCAGATATAGGTGAGGGGAACGGCATGATATGCCTTATTTGATCCAGACTTATCAGTTAAATTCACAAAACCTTCTACTGCAGGAGAAGCTGCAGTAGCTGCATCATATCCTAGTCCCTTTTTAAATTTGTCAATTACTTAACATTCTAGTATTTCATTTAAAGACTTGGATAAATTTTGAAACTTTTCTAATGTTTGTTTTAACTGATCTCTTTCTTCTTCAGCTTTTTCCAAATTCAATTTATATACATCTAAGGCATTATCTCTTAGTCTAACCTCAAGTTTTAAGACATTTATGTTATCTTCTAACACAGCCTAATTTTTCTTATAATAAACTAGTCTAGCTTCAACTGATTCTAGACTTGCTTTGTAAGATAACAAATTAAATTGAGACTTTTTGTAATCAGAAGACAAATTATCACATTGCTCTTTAAGAGTAGCATAAACTTTCATACATGATTTAGAACAGGAATCTACCTCAGATTCTGAACTGGAAGAACTTCTTGAAGATGTCATTAATGCAAAATTTATAGGATGCTCTTCTTCTTATTTAAAACTTCACAACAAGCTCTGATACCACTTGTTGATCTCAACGAATAGATCTTTAACTCCTTAGCTTGTAAGGTTTAGTACCTTTAGATAAATCCAAAAATACTGAGGATGAAACTTTGATTTGAATGATATAAGCTATGCGGAATCTAGCTTATACGACAAAGAAGTATATTCAATCAAACAGTGAATTATGATTGACACAATGATATAACACAACAAGCTTCAATATATTAATATGATCACTCTAACTTAGTGATAGGGTTTATAACCTTGAAGCTATATCTCTACACACACACACTTTTTCTTGATTGATACACTTTTATGGATGTTAATAAACTATGTCTATGATCTCTTTATATAGAGAGAGACCATAAGACTTACAAAGGAATCTTTATTGAATTGGGAAACTAATAAATCAGTATTAATGTTCAACATTAATGTTTAACTAATCTTTATCTTCAACAATAATGTTGATCTTGTTTCCTTCTTTAACATATCTTGTTTCCTTTGTAGCATATAGAATATATTGTTTCCTTTTGTATCTTCAATCAGCATTAACTGTATTTACTAGCAGCATTAATTTTAGTCTTCTATTTGACTAATCATCATTAATTTCAGCAGCATCATTAACTTCAGATGTAATCTTCTCAATCAGTATTAACTTTAGTCTTTCAGCAGTATTAAGTTAGTACTGGCAGTACTAACTTTGCTCTAGCAGTACTAAGTTTACACTAGCAGTACTAACTGATTAGTACTGGCAGTATTAACATAGTTAATACTGTTAGTTATAAACTGAGTACTAAATTATGCTTGGCAGTACAAACTCTGTCTTGGCAGTATTAAGTATGAAGACTTTAATTCCCAACAATCCTCCCCTAAACTTGATATTCATCTTGTTAATCATCAAGTTTCTTCATTAAAGGCTTCTTGATCCCAACAATCCTCCCCTAAACTTGATGTTCATCTTCTGAATCTTCAAGTTTCTGGATAAAAGCTTTATCTTGACTTGGAGGATGTAATCAAACACTTCTTTACTTCTTGTACTGTGACTTGTCATTTTGTTGAGTCAACTCTGCTCCTGCTCTCTTTTCATCATCAAATTGATCATGCAATTTCACAGCTGCTTTATAACCAAGTCTTTCTTGCTCTTGTTACCTTTTTGTCTTCAGGGCTGTTTAACCTTACTAAATCTTCCAATTCTGTCTCTAGGTTTCCCTCGTATGTAGATAACATGGATACGTCGTATTGGGAATTGGTCAAACGCATTTTCTTGTGAAGTCTTGACGCTGATACACCATATCTCTTTAGTTGGATATGGCGTATTGGTGAATTTTCAGTAATCTTCAAATGTCTTCGTTTTTAGCTCCAATTTATGCGCCTTTTAGCTTATCTTCACAAAACACTCCTGAATTACTGTATTTATCAAATTTAAAGCAATTAAGTACCAAATAATGCAATAATTATATAAAAGTGGGAAAAATAGATGGGATAATGATATAATAAAGTTATGTTATTTGATGTCATCAAATATCCTCCCATTTGAATCTTACTTATCCTCAAGTAGACTATAGAAAAAAAGTTTAGTTTATGAAAATGTGTCTTGAACTGAAGTTAAGGATTCTCTGTTTAAGCATTGTTTTGTCCTAATCACATGTACATAACCAAGCTCCTCAAAAAATATGGAAATGAAAACACTCATATCACTCAACTAATCTAGGGTGCAACATTTAAGTAGTACGCTCAATTACTCGGTCATGATTACTGTTGTATCATAAGCTTGGCAAGGATACACATCTCTACCGCTAAAGCTAAGGAAGAACAAGTCAAAAGCTAAATTAGGTTAAGAAGGCTTACGGTTGATCATTCAACAGTCTTTCACCATAAGTAACACACCAACAAGGTAGTTGTATCGTATATACACGGCTGTAATGACGGAATAGACATATACAATCCGAACACATCCATGTTCGTGTTTAACCAGCGGTTAGGATGAAGAATGATATAGGGTAGGGACCTTTTAACTTTTACCAAAAGTCGTCATCCAACAAGGCACCTAAGACATGCATACATGGCTGTAATGACGGAATAGACATGCATGCTCGAATAAGTCCTCGTTCAAGTAGACACTAAGGTTAGCTGCTAGGAAAGGGAAGTAAAATGGTTGTTAAATAAAATTCACAAAACAAATAGATTAAGCCAACAAATAAGGTGTAGTTGCTAGTAACTTTCTGCCGACCGTTCCATGACAAAGACTCGAACATATAGACAGACGCCTCGATCGCAGAAATGACAAAGACAACCTAAGTTGGCATTCCCATAATGGTCAACTTCCCTTACATCCCATTCTTTACATACTTTTACAGAAGTGGTGATATCGGCCACTTTTTTACAAGACTTTACATCGTTGATTTTTGAAACGTATCAACGAATAATTGATCCTTCCAAGCGATTCCTTCGGTATAAACTTCTTTTTGAAACAACTATTTTTCTTCCTTCTCTTTTTTTTTGATTTTTCTCCTTTTCCATTTTTTCATAATACATAATAAACCTTGGTTTGATTCCACCGTCTTCATTCACAATTTATCTGGATAATCGTTTCCTTATAGTACATCTTTATCGGACATAATTCATAATTGCAAAAAGTAGCAAACTTACGAGCTACATAATTTCCCATTGCATTGTGCAATTTCCCGACCATTATAGAGATAGAAAATTTTCACTTTGACACATGAAATACAAGACTTTACAGGAAAGCAACTAGCAACATAGAGAAATAGGCTTAATCTACATGGTAGGCTAAGGTGCAAAGGTATAACGAAACATATAATATGGTGTACAAAAAGAAAGGAATGGCTCAATAGGTTGTTCTAGGGGATTTTACTCTAAAAATGAAAGTAATCAAGGGTTACACGGGAGTTAACTAACCGATGAAGTTAGTTATTTTTACGATATGGCTATTTGGTTTAATCTTAGAAATTTATCAGTTGAACATATTCTTCCATCTAAATCTATAGTACTAATCATGGCAGTCTCGAGTGATATACCAGGCTAAGTTTTAAAGTCCACTACATCACCAGCACACTCATAAATTTGTGGAATTTAGTAGATAGTTGGAAACGGAATAGGCTTAATTCTCACAATATGTATCAAGGGTTATAGTGCGCTAGGTAATGTAACTAGTGATTTTACAAAAGTTATGCTAAAAAAAAAATTGACCATTTTTAAGCACTTTGCATGTTATTTTGTAAAAAAGAAGACAAGTACGTTCTAATTCTCCATCCCCCCACTTAAATTATACAACGTCCTCGTTGTATAGATAAAACAATTAAATAATAAAGGAAAATAGAATTAGAACAGAAAACTCTTTGATGTTTTGCTCATGATAATTCTCCATGATGAGTTCTTGAGCAAAAAGTATGTTGACTAGGGCTTTAGAATGCTTGGATGAGTTCAACACAAGTATTTTTCAGCATATACCATATCATAGTTTCAGCAAGGTCCTGTATAAGGTTAGAAGACAAGTGAAAATTTTATCTCGCTACAATGGTACAAGAAAACAATTAAACACACAACTGTATAGGGATCAATATGCTGTATCCCAAACCCTAGGATACATCATATTGTTCTTGTAGAAACAATTAAATTACTGGAAACTAAATAATTAAGTTTTAAAACTAATAACGTCTAGACATGCAAACGTCGTATCAAATGGGGTTCGATACACCGTATAGAGTGTCTGGGAAGACAGATTTGTGCAACAAATAATTAAAATGAGACAAACAATTAAAATGACTTGGTTGTCTCCCGGGAAGCACTTTTGTTTTAGCTGGTCTTTAAGTTCGACCTTTTTTCCTTTTTAATCTCATCCTTATAAAACAACTTAGGGTCGAACGGGATGCCAAATGGCACATACAAATTCTTTAAAAGCATCCCGTTGTTAAGATAATTACAAGCCATGATATTAACATTTAGCTTCTTGATAAAAGTTTTAGTTTTGAAAAATTTATTAGATGTATCATGACTTGTTTTTGAAAGTTTATTTGACCTTTGTGCATAAGCACAATCATCGGTATTTATTACATTAGGTAATGGTACGACATACATATCCCCAGAAGATGGTTCAATATCAATTTCATCAATATCATTGTCCTTATCTGATTTTAAGTCATCAGGATAGATTACGTTGAAATGAAATAGATCATTAAAGTATAAAATGTTTTGTTCCTTTTTATCACATTCGGACAATGATGTTTCATTCTTTAAATTAAGTTCATCAATATGTTGAGGACTTACAGTAGGTTTAGTTAAGAAATCTGATTTAGACGTTAGAGCATCATTGTAAACAATGGCTGGAAATTCATTCTCAAAATCTTTAAAGAAGTCTAAATCATTAGAATAACTGCCCTCAGGCTCGGGTGTCAAAAAAAAGGCATATTGACTTTATCATTATTATTTTCAGAATCCGTTTTCAAATCGTTGATAGAAATTATTTTATAGGATAATGAATTTTCTTCATAAATTACCATGTAATCTTCATCGTCGGATTCATCAAACGATATTCTAAAGTCAATTTTATTGTCGTTAAGAGGACTTACCATGGGTTTACAGGAGAGTGTTTCATTGGACGTATCATCAAAGACTGTATTTGGGAATTCAGATTAGAAGTTGGTGAAGCAATCGTCCTCATCTTTATAATATTTCACCTTAGTGTATGTGGTAGTTTGCCAATTGAACGTTCGACCAGCCCTTTGGGCTTTTTCCTCTTGAAGTCTGATGTATTCCTCCATAGTGATGTTGGGGTCGTCTATTATACCTGTAATAAATTATCTAGGAAATAAAACTGTCAAATAGCTTAATACGTCATATTCAGTAATCTGAATATGCCGTATTGATGATAGAGTCGAATACGCTGTATTGATTTGAAAAAAATTATACGCCGTATTCAACAAGATGAATACGCCGTATTGAGTATTCGACTCAGAATGTTATAGCAGGCTATAACAATGCACACAAACACACAATATGCAAAATATACAATGCAGTAAATTAAACACACAAACAAGCACACAATGCGAATAAATACAAACAGAATTCAAATAATTAGATTACACTAACCTAATTAATAAATAGTTAGAAATACTGATGTAAATAAGGTTTAATTATTTCACTCCTTGGTAGCGGCGCCAAAAACCTGATCTGCTGTCGTGTAGGGTCAATTATTTGATTATCATGTTTTACATTTATATTTAGCCGACAAACCTAAAACAACACTTTAAAGATTAGTGTACCCGGTTAAGATAAAGTTAGCAGTAAGTAGGGTGTCGAACACTAAGAGTAGAAATTTAATCCAATATTCTATCAGTATTTTAATTAGTCTATTTACTAGTTAAACCTATGCTATATACGTTGTCTAATGAAATGAGGGGTTCAGCCTGAGAGACTAGCACAGGTTTGGTGGAAACAAATACCAATTCAATATATAATAAACACAAAAGAAGAAGATTAGAAGATAGAAAAGCGGTACAAGCCAAATGATAGAAAACTATATTAGCCATATTAAATTCGGTTCAATGCTGGTTTGTTTGTTTTAGTGCAATGATTTACTTATCTCAAAGCGGCATATCATTCTTAAGAGTTAGGCGGGACATCATCCTAATACCTAGACACAATTAATCCGGTCACAATTAATGTATTGGCATAAAGCATCCTTTAGTTTAATTATAATCTATCTTAGAGAATTAAAGCAGTGCTGATCCTGTTAAAACCCTAGCCCAACGGGAGTTTACCCACTTATTGTTTGATGGTGTTTTATATACTGGTAGTCTACTATTCTAATCTTTCTTAGTAAATTAAGAGCATGATTGCTGAAGCATAAACGGGTCACCTACCGGTCCAACTAATAATCAAAAGACAAAGACAGAATGTTATTTGTGATCCTATTGGTCCAGTAATATAAGACACGATATGGAGAGCTATCCTGGTATCTAGATTACTTGGTCCATAACTGTTAAGATCATTAAAAGTGTTGATTATGTGATTTTGTATAATTCGAGTAATTAGTGTTTCTTTTAATAATGTCGAAGTAGTTTGTAATAAGGTATATTATGCTAAAAGAATGAAATAGCATAATTACCAAAGTCTAGGGACTAGATGTGACAAGTTAGGAAAATAAGGAAGGGAAGCCTCTTTCCATTAACTATAAATACCCCTCTAATCTTCATTAGAGGGTGATGCACTTGTAACAAACTCTTACACTTTTCCCTCTCTTTTATTTCATTTGAATTTCATTTACTTGCCTTCTCTACTATTCTCTCTATGCATACATGTTCGATATGATTGATTCAAGATTAATGTGACCTATCAAGTGGTATCAATCGCCAATAGAGAATTAGAGTGCTCGTTTTGTGAGGTTTTGTTCACGTCCGAGAATTCGATTTTTGTCCGACAAGCGTACAAAGATTTTCGGAGAATTCGGTTGAAGATTTTGAGCTTTCGAGATCGATTTTGGTAGTAAATTTGAGTATTTGGGATTATCGAGTTTAGATTTACTTCGTTAGCAGTTCTCGGAAGTGGTATTCGTGTTCTCGGAAGAAGTTTAACATTCTCGGAAGTGATATTCTTGTTTTTTAGCAGATTCAGTAGTGAAAGTTGTGTAATTTCGATAAGAAATATCGTGTAATAGATATATACGATCTTTCGGTTCTATCAAAAATCGTATATTAGGTGCTCAGTATCAATTGGTTTTAATTAATTTTATGAGTTTCACAAAATTCGGTTTATTGTAATTTGATGAAATAAAGGTTTTGCTACGATTAATCTCGGAAATAAGCTACAAGTCATAACATACATCCATTTCACGGTTTGATCGTGAATTGAAGTGTTGAAAAACAAAATTTTTCAAATTTTAAAAATTCGGACATCAAATTCGGTTTTATCGAATTTGAATTTTAAGGACTTTTGGATTATCTAGTCATCATAAATTTCGGTTTCATCGAATTTGTGGTTATTAATAATCCATAATTGTTGATTTTATAGAATTTTGACTTACCGGCTTGTATTAAATTGATTTTAGGATTATGTATTTTGAAATTTCCAAGTTTAATAAGTTTTGTAGATTACCGATTTGTGTACTGTTCGAGAAGTATACTATCTCAGAACATAAACATTGATGTCCCGAGTTTGACTATTGTTACCGAATTTGATACTAATTCACATAAATATCACTCATATTCGTCTACAGAGATCCAATCTTTGAATCTAAGACATGTCGACATCAAAACAGACAAACAATCTAGCTGATGCGGTTCGTGAAAAAGGCCTCCTATAGCTGGAGAAAAGTGGTAGTTATATACCTTGGCAAGTAGATCAGAGGATATCTAAACCAAAAAATAGACAATCGGAAGTGGCTCCTTAAAGCACTGATAAGGCCCTTATGAGTTTTAATGAATTCGTTCCTAAAGGCTCGACATTATATACCATGGATTGCCAAATTGTAAAGGATCTTGAAGTGATGACATAATGCATCTATGAGCTGAAATGGAGTCATGAAAATGAATCTAACTTTATATTCCTAATAGATTACAATTTGTGGAGCTTGCACTTCGTCCAAGGATATGTGGAAACGAGTTAAACGTTTGATGAGGGGAACTATACAAAACAAAGTTGACAGAGAAACACGTTTCATAAACAAATTTGATCAATTTGCTGCTGAACCAGGAGAAGCACTTGTTTCTGTTTACAACCATTTTGCTCAATTAATGAATGACTTAGAAAGAAACAACATGAATTTTCCAACTGTGACAATTAACATAATGTTTGTAAATAGTTTGCAACCAGAATGGTTAAAATATTGACTCAAGTTCGTCTTGCTAAACAATTGACTGTGGATTCGTTCGATAATCTTTTTGACTATCTTCAGCAATTTGAGAAACTGGTTAATGCTTCAAGAGCAAAGAATCTAGAAAAGTCTCATGACCCTTTGGCTTTAGTAGCACACACTAGTTCATCATCCAGACAAAACATCATCTTATTATGTTACACATCCTACGTCGGTGGTTGATTATGATGATGAGTACCAGCAGAATGATGTTTACAACAATTCTAAAGATCCTCTAGTCTCTGCGATGTTGGTACTTGCAAAAGCCATTACTCAAAATTTATCTAATCTAACAAATAATCGTCTTCGTGTTCATCTAACACCAAAAATCAAGTAATCATTCACAGAGACAGGGTGAATATTCAAAGCAGGAATTCAGGCAATCTGGAGAATGGGCAGTACAGCATAATGTTCAAGAGGAAGTTGTTGAGAGATGAATGCACAAAAAGAGACTAGAAATGTTTAAAGGACTCTTCGAATTCCATACTCAGGCATTACTTTCAACTGTTCAATGCTAACAACTACCAGTAAAAAGGACATAGCTAAGGAATTGTCCAAAGCCAATCGTACTTGAAGTATTCATGGAACTAATGTGTGCTGGCAAAAAGGATGAAGCTGCAAATTCTTATTGAAGAGCAGAATGATTTTCTCTTTGCTGACGCATTAAGTATGGAAGAAATTGAAGAACTTAGTGCAAACATATGCTTAATGGCTAGAATTCAAACAACTAATCATACTTTTGATGATGGGTCAAGCTAGAGACCTACATTTAAAGTGAGGTACATTCTTCATACCATCATAGAAAATGAACCAATGTATCCAACACATACTAAAATTATTACAAGTACCATTGTGATAGATCATATTAATAGCAAAATTAAATTGATTCATCATGGTAAATGTTATAGTGGCAGTTGAAAAAGATACAATGATCCTGGTCCTAGTGGCAGTAGAAAAACTTGCTAGGATTGGCATATCAAAGCTAAAAACAATGACTATTTGCTCAACAAGTTCAAACACAAAACGCTCATTTGACTAGTCAGCTTGCAATGTATAAGGAACGGGTTCGGATTTTAGAAAACATAAATAAGGATAATAATTATCTCAATGAATTTCTTGAAGCTGATGAACGGGCAAAACGTTATAATAAACAAGCTCAGTCTCAATTAGTTCGTGATCGAGATATCATTCGAGATCTCGAAAACAACGATATAATTAAATATAAAGTCAAAAATTTCAAACGAAAAAATAAGGAATTACAAAACACTCATTCAATTTTAAAAAGGCAAATGAGTGAAAGAGGATACTTATCATTAGATACTATTCTAGATCTTGAGGCCAAACTGAAAAAGAATGTTATCGGATTTTGAAACTTGGCAAATCTTTACAAGGAATGTTTATGCAGGACCAAAAACAATGTCATATTATGACCAACAATTAAAACATGGTTTAGGGTATCCGAATCCTTATACACTCAAGCAAGCAATTTCAAAGTGTCCAAAGTTATATGCTGCATCTTGTTTAGGTAACTTAGAAATTCCTTTGAATGTTAAAGATTCTGAGGACACTCTTGAGGAAGCTTTCAAAAGTCTACAAAAAATGAATGAATGGTCAAATTGTTGTTGCAAATAAGCAAAATTGCTGGACAATTAATTACAAAAAATTAAATGCGCTTTATAAAGATTTTGTTCCTCAAAAAGAGATATTCTGTCGAGCAAAAATATTTTCCATCTTCTTCTATTCCGGTATCAAAAAATATGCCAAGTGAAGTCACCTTTGATCAAAAGAATAGACAAGATAAAAGTTGAGTTTGAAAAGCTATCTTTGTTAAAACAAAAGAAACTGTAAAAAGAGCAAGCATTTTTAACACATCACCGGCAGAGATACAAATCAATGATTTTTGTCAAGATCAAGTTAAACCAATTCTTAATGAGTTGAAGGTTTATCTTGAATTTTTTTCGGAATCTATTTCAAAGGGATATAAAAGAAATGAAAGATGTTTTTGAGTCGACAGAAAGTGAGCTTGATGAACTAGAGAAGCAAAATGATTTGTTGAAAGATCAACTTTTGGAAGCATCTCTCAAACATGATGTTGAGCTGTGTGTGTTGTTAAATCATGAATGCGTAGATAAGATCTTAAGTGATGAACATGATCAAGTCAAAAAGAAATCTTTTAAGATTCCAGAGGGTTTGGAGTCTAGAATAAAAATTCTTGAAAAAGATGTTCAAAGATGTCAAAAGCAAAGTGTTGATTTTTGAATTAAAGCTACAACATGAAAAGAAAAAACATAAATGTGATACAACTTCGAAAAATAAAAATAAAATCCCTTTGAAGGTCCCTTATAAACAGAACTGAATGAGCTTGAATGACTTATATTCCTTTTGAATAAATCCAAAGATACTATAGAGAGACAATGACTGGGAATATAAAATTGACGCGAATCAATACTATACCAGAACGAACACAAGAACAAATACTAAAATTGCTATTACTATTACTATTTGATTGTGAATACTCAATCAACTGATATTTTTACAATACTATTCTATGTTCCTTTTATAAGCTTAAGGAACCCTAAACGCGTTAAGAGATAATACTTATCTCTTCCTAAATCAACGCTAAGTTGATAACTATTACTAATATTACAACAGACTTAACTGTCTGACCAAGCAGTATTAACTTTAATACTGCCAGACTTAAGTTAATGCTGGCAGACTTAACTTGCTCTACCAGACTTAACTTCTATACCAACAGTACTAACTATTCAGCTATCAGTACTAACTATAACTAACAACTTAACTTTAATACAATCAGTATAAGTCAGTTACAATATTTTTCCTAACAATACCTCCCCTAACTGATCTTCATTCATGAACTTTCAAGTTTCTTCGTACTTTGCTTCACTTTGGGCTTAGAGGATTGTCTTAGAACTTCTGTCTTCAAAATAAAAATGTCTTTAATTCTTCAATCTTGACAGCAAACTAGTCTACATAGCACTCCAATCTTGACTGCAACAAATATAGTTTTTGGCAAACTACCACCATAAACGGATTTGTATGTGTCCTTTACCATGAGCGTTTGCTATGGACTAGCCAATGTTTTAGGTGGTAAGACCATGGTACATTGATAACCATATGATTTTGAGCAAATCATCAGCTATAAATGGATTTGATAACTCTTTACCAGCTAGCTGTTTGCTCTGGAGTAGCCATGCTTCAGTATGAATACTATGGTGCATTGCATACCATACAATTTTTGGTAAATTGTCAACCATGAACAGATTTGAGAGGTCTTTACCAAGCAGCCGTTTGCTCTTGGACTAGTTAGTTCTTATGTCTGTTAGACATGGTGAACCAAAGACCATTTGTTGTGTGGTGGTTAGCCAACACTCAAACCCTTTCTGCCTCTTCATGATTAGATTTGGCTAAGTCATCATCATCATCAGAATCTTCAAATTCTTCTAGTTGCTATTTTACAAATTTGATCAGCTTCAAAGCCATAGTGTTATCTTCTTCAGTTTTTAAATTCAAATCCAACAGTTGTGAAAGCACTTCCTTGGTCAGAGGGTATCTGTTTTCTACAAGCATATGAATGACTAGTCCATTACTTGTCATGATAGTATGTACCCCTGAGGAACTATGTAATTTCCAGCTAATAATCTTCCAGTTAAGCTGTTCATCCCAAAAGTCAGCAGTGTCACCTTGATTAAACATTATCATCAGATCTCCCCAAAGCATCTTATCAAAGCCTTCAGGAATTTCATCTTGATATTTTTCCATTACAAGTTCATAGACAGCCTTCAAGTCTTCTCTGTCAAAGATTGATAGGACTCCCATCAAGGTGCTGAAGAATCTCTTATTTCCATTACTCCTTGTTACCCTATTCAGATAGGCATTTTCCAAAGGTTTGGTTGGATCATATTGAGGTTTAGTTGTGAAGTAAAATGACTTCCATTCAACAATGGGATATTGATGATCAAGAATCTCAACATCAATCACTTTATCTTCATCAGGAGCTATATGTAAGCACATCTTTAAGTCATCATCTTCTCTTGTGAGACCAGAGGTATACTTTCTTCTTTTTGCTTTTAGCTTCCTTCTTGTGCCTAACTTCCTTTTCTTAGCTCCTTCTTCCTCTTTAACTTCCTCATGGACAGATTCAGCCTTCTGTTCTTTCTCTTTATCAGCAGCTTGCTCATTCATCTTTTTGACTGCTCTTTCATCTTCTTCAGATCCAATAGCCACAAAAGTCTGATCTTGTTTCTTATATCTCTCATACAAGACTTAGATCTCCTCAAAGGATTTAGACTTTAACTCAGCATGCTTCTTATTTGCAACATGTTTCAGATAAGTGATCATCTGATTTCTAAGCTGAGATATTGTTGGTGGCTTGTTTCTGATAGCAGCATATCTTTGTTCTGCAAGAAACTTCCTTTGGGCAGCAATTGTGTCATGTAGAAACTTTGCTCTATCCTCAATAGAATATTGCTCCCTTTCTTCTTGTTGAATCTTTTCTGCAAGAATCTGATCTGCATTTAGTCTTGCTTGAATGTAGTCAAATTCAGTTGCAAGTGCTTCTTTTGCAGCTTCTTCCTCTTGCTCTACCAATCTTCTAGCCAGAAGTGCATCAAGATCAATTTGTCTTTGTGTTTCAGCATTCATTGTAGCTTGCAATCTTTGAGCTGCCTCTAAATCTGCTAGCTCTTGAAGCTCTTTTGATTTCTTTGATGCTTGAACTTCGGCTTGAAGGTCTTCTTCAGTCATTGGATCTTTTCCTTTTCTCCTTTGGACTCTTTCTGTCTCACCAGTATTAAGTTCAGCAGTATTAACTTCAGCAGTATTAACTTGAGCTGAAGGTGTACTACCAGTATTAACTTGAGCTGAAGGTGTACTACCAGTATTAACTTGAGTACTGGTGGTAGTAACTGGTCTTTCAGCAGGTTCTTCAAAATCTAAGACCTTGGTAGGAGTTGCTGTAGATTTGGGTTTCCTTCTGTAAATCTTGCTACCAGGAGGGGCTTGTGATCCCTTAAATCCTTCAGAAGCTACATTAGTTAAGATTTGTGCAGCCTCTAAGGGTATAGGAAGGGATTATTTGTCTGCTGAGCCTCCACTGACCTTGCTCTTTTCAGGAGTAGCAAATTTATTTCCTTGATCTGTTTGAGAAGGAATATCTTGATCCTGACCCTCTGCATCCTCTTCATCCTCAGTTTCCTCTCTTTTTCTCTTCTGCCTCAACTTATTTTCTAGCTTCTTGACCTTCTCTATCAGCTGTAGGATTGCTGTTCCAAGAGTCTGCTTAGTGTCACTCAGTTCCTTTTCTAAGGAGTCTACTCTTGATTCCAGCCTAGATACAAGATCTAGCAGGTTTCTAAGTTGCTCACTTTCTTCACTAGTTCTAGATGTTTGAATCTCAGGTTCATGTGAAGGTGGTGGAGACATATGATAAGAAGGTTCAAATGATGGACCTTCTGTTTCATAATATGGAGGTGATGGAATTTGAGGAGATGGTGGATGAGTTGGTTGGGTGTCAGGAATGGTAGTGATGGGTGGAGATGAAAATGTTATTGGTGGAGTAGGTTGTACAGGTTGGATAGGAGGTGGTGAAGATGTTAGTTGTACACTTGATGGTTGAGGGGGTGGTGTTGTAGATTGTACAGGTTGAGTTAGTGTTGGAGGTGGTTGTGTTATAGGTGGAGGAGTTGATGTTATAGGTGGAGGAGGGATTTGTACATGAGATGGTGTAGGAGTTGGTACAGGCTGAGATGGTGTTGGAGCAGCACTTGGTTGAGGTTGACCTGCATCAATGGTTAGCATAGCAGGCAACAATGGTCTATGTATCCCTTGAAAACTTCTTTTCATATTTCCAAAAATCTTTTTGGTTAATAATACAGGCACAAAAAGGTTTTTGTTTTCAGTCTGTATATTCAAAATCATTTGAAGAAAACGAGGGTACATTAAAAACTTTGATTTGCTTTTTAAATTTGAGATCATTCCATCAAAGATAAGTTTTGAAAAGTTAAAGTCTCTTCCAGTGGAAAGACAGATCAAAGCAGTGGCAATGTTGCTACCAAACTGATCCCATCCTCCACTTTTGGAGCTTATACAATGAAGAATGTGATGGATTAAAAATCTCCATTGGGGGTGTAAAATGACTTTTCCAAAATGTAAAAGTTCTGTCATTTACATACCCAATATTTTGTAATCCTGCAAAAATCTCTTCATT
>BQNB010054457.1:0-39533 GCA_026074375.1 Tanacetum coccineum
TACCAGTTGCTGCAAGTACAATCATTAATGAATTTGCAGGTACACAAGCAAAACTTAATGCATGTACATCAGAAGAAATCAGTCAAAATTGCATTATGATGCCAATTTGGAAAGATGCTTCATACTTTGATTCACCTACCCAGGATGTTGATAATGGTGAACCAAAATCTGTTACCGATGATCAAAAGCAGGATGGAGATGGTCCAGATAATGAGAATGATGAACAAGATAAGTCTGATGATGTTAGCAATCCTAAAGAAGTTAATGCTGCTGGACAACATGTTAATACTGTCAGTCCTAATGTTAATACTAGTATTTCTAAACTTAATATTGTTGATCCATCAGTTAATACTGCTAGTTCATATGATCAAGATAGCTCTAAAGATATGTTGGGAGCTGCTCATACACTTGAAGCCACTCATGTTGAGTTCTTCAGTGATGAAGATGAACCAGAAGTTGATTTGGAGAACATCACAAATTACTATACAGTTCCAACCACTCCCAATACAAGAAATCATAAGGATCACCCAATTGAAAATGTAATTGGTGATGTGAAGTCATCTGTTCAGACAAGAAGTGTCACACCCCGCCAAGGCAAAAACACGAGGCGTAACATCATGGATATCATCACAACACAATGGTGTCAACAATAAAGAATCACTAAATGAATAACGAAATATAAAAGACACAATGTGTCATGACAATACCGAAAAACAAAGAAATCGCACGGCGTCTTGCATTAATGAAAAAGGGTCTCATCAATACAAAGACATAAATGATTCACGAACCTAATAAAACCAAATAGCATTCAAAAGAATCCATGCAATAAACATAAAACAAACTCAGTAGCGAACTTCTAATGCATTCCTAACGGTCTTTCTAGCCACTTCTCTTAGCCTTAACATCCTCATGATGCTCACCTGAAAATGATGCTTAAAAACGTCAATACAACAGTTGGTGAGAGTCATAGGTTTAAGACACCCAAAACAAGCATTTAAATCCAATTACTGTGATTATTAAAACATTATAGGACAATTATGCACTATATGAACTTATGCTAACATGCAATCCACATAATTTAAAGATCCTGACCATCCAGAAAAAGTTTATAAGGTGGTCAAGACACTTTATGGGTTGCATCAAGCACCAATAGCATGGTATGAAACCTTGGCTAACTATCTGTTAGGCAATAGGTTTAAAAGAGGGAAGATAGATCAGACATTATTTATCAAGAAGCAAAAAGGAGATATTTTTCTTGTACAAGTTTATGTTGATGACATTATCTTTGGCTCTACAAACAAGGATCTGTGTACTACATTTGAAAAGCTTATGAAGGATAAGTTCCAGATGAGTTCCATGGGAGAACTTACTTTCTTTCTAGGATTATAAGTACAATAGAAAGAAGATGGAATATTTATCTGTCAGGATAAATATGTAGCTGAGATTTTGAAGAAATTCAACTATACAGATGTGAAATCCACTTCTACTCTAGTAGATTTGGAAAAACCTTTAGTCAAAGATAGAGATGCTGATGATGTGATGCACATCTCTATAGATCTATGATTGGGTCTTTAATGTATCTTACAACATCTAGGCTAGATATCATGTTTGCAGTATGTGCATGTGCCAGATTTCAAGTTACACCAAAGATATCACATCTCTTAGCAGTCAAGATAATTTTTTGATATTTGAAAGGCAAACCAACTTTAGGCCTTTGGTATTCTAGAGATTCTCCATTTGAATTAGTTTCTTATACACATAGTGACTATGCTGGAGTAACTCAAGATAGGAAGTCTATAACTGGAGGTTGTCAGTTTTTGGGAAACAAGTTGATATCATGGCAGTGTAAGAAGCAAACTGTGGTTGCCACTTCTACAACTAAAGCTGAATATGTGGCTGCTGCTAGTTGTTGTGGACAAGTACTCTGGATTCAGAATCAATTGCTGGATTATGGGTATAATTTCATGAATACTGTCATTAATATTGACAATAACAGTACTATTTGCATTATTGAAAATCCTGTTCAACATTCTAAAAATAAAACAGATAGAGGATTAGGCATCCATTTTCATAAGAGATTGCAATGCTAACAAGTTAATACAAATGTTAAATTCATACAGATTATAATGTTTGCAGATCTTCCTTACAAAAGGTGGCTTGATGGCTGAAAGGTTTTCAGTACTTGGTCTCAAGTATTGGAATGCTTAATCCTTAAATTTCTACATCTCTTTATGTCTTTGTAAAAGTTTTGTAAAGGATTAGTACTTTTTAGTCTTGTCAATTAGTACTGCTAGTTATACTTAAGACTGCTTGTTAAAACTGTTGGTCATACTTAATACTGTCAAGAAGGAAAAGACTTTGATTGTGTATATTTGGCTATGGACTAACCCTGTAAGGTAAAACATATTGAATACCCCCTGATGTGAATGCCGCACCTCTGAAGTATTGTTTTAGAGGAGTAATGATTAAGAATACAGTTTTAAACTTTTTATTCATGATTTATGCATAAATAAGGATCCTCAATGAATTCCCCACATGCTAACTAGTCTTTTCTATGGTGCTTGTGAGGAATAAAGGCATTTGTTGCATAATAATTTTAGACAGAGTTAAATACGTTATAATCTCTTAATACTTCGAGCAGAAAGTTACTACCAGGCAAAAGTTAGTACTGTTGGGATGACATAAGAGCCGAAGTTACAACTATTGAGCAAATTCTTATCCTTTGAAGCATTGTTTGAGGGGAGGCTACTTATGTCAATATATAGTCAATGCATGGATGGAAGGATATGTTATATCAAAAGTGTGTTAAAAAGAATCAAAAAATCAATCATGTCAACAGAGTTCGGACACCAAGATACCTCAGTCAAGTGGGTCCCCCTGTAAAGGTTGTGATGAGCGTCCAAAGGAGTTTGGGTGATAGAATGGAAAGGGCTGCCACTGACTGCTTCTAGCTTAGAACAGAAGCAGGACTGTGGGAACATCAATAAACCCAATCCAGGAATACTTTAATGGATCAAGTCCTAGGGAATTGGTTTAGGTATGTCCCAGGTTCCAAGATGATCATATTGGGGGAGGTGGATGCTTCAAACTAGGTTTGGACTACATCTAAAAAGTCCAATATCCACCTTCTTAAGAGGTTACACACTAGAAAATAGAGAGGACAATATTAACTATTGGATTGATGGAACTTGTACAAAAACTGTCAAATAGCGTGCAGGTAAAAATAGAAAAAGGAGAATGATTTGTACGCCAAAAGAAATGAAGATAATTGAGCGTAATAAATAGAAAGAAAGAAGTGTGATAAAGTAAACAAAATGAGTGATTATGTGGGCAAAAAGAATTGAGAGATATTGGAGCCTAAAAACTGAAAAGAGCGCTTCGTGAAGAAACCACTTGATAATAGAAACCGTTTTTGGAAATACGTATAAGTAATATGGTGGTAACTTAAAACTAATGCTGTTAGACTTAGGTTATTAGTTACTTACTACAATTAAGGCAAAACTAATGTGTGTCATTAGATGTTAAATGCCTTGCTAGGCCTAATTAGTGCTGCCAGTTCATGGTTAATGCTGCTGAGGGTGATTCTTATAAATACTTCGATTAAGGGTTTCATTCGATTCTTTATTCGATTTCAATCAATTCAAACACGCCTCATAACCATAAACCCTAACTTAATTTCATCTTTGATCATCAAAACACAACATAATGTCAACCCTAACTTTTGCTGATACTCACAACATGGTCAGAAGAGTTGAATCCTTTGAGGATAAAGATAGTTTATAGGTGATCAGGGAAGAGGCATCAGCGGTACAAGGTAGGATCATTGAAGACATTTGATTAGGATGCTTAAAGGGATATTGACAGAGAAGATTGTCTAGACTCTTTTGGAATGTGGTCATAGACAAAGTATGGTAGCTATACGGCCGAAGAGATGAACCTGAAAAGAGTATTGTGTGGGGTGATTTTAAATAGTATGTTTAAACCAGACATAAAGACTGATGTATGGAGAAATCTACAAGGATACAAAGTGACTATTTGGAAGTTGTTTAATTCATGTGGAGTGCACTTTGTAAGGTATGGAAATGTGCACATCTTTATGTTAGTTGAAAAGAGATACCCCTCACACTAATAACAATCACAAAATATGTCTAAACCAAAGAACTTCAAACTGATGTGTATTAGGATATAAGAATAGTGCTATGACACTAAACACAACTTATGGTAAACAGCAAAAGGGTCAAAAAAAGTTTAAATGCATCATTCCCTGATCGTGATTTGAAGATTTTTTATTAAAAGTGAAACTTGAAGATTCAGAAAATGAACATCAAGTTTAGGGAGGATTGTAGGACTTAGAAAGACATCAAGATTATTAGAGTTAACTACTGCTCAGGTACATAATTGAATTTAAGCTAAGTGAGTTTTAGTACTAGTAGATGTAAAAGTTACCAATACTAGTTTACTACTGTTAGTATATATTTAGTACTGTTAGAATAAAGTTATTACATATTGTTAGTTAAAGTCAATACTGCTGTAAGAATGAAGACAGAAATATAAGCTAAGTAGTTAGTGTTGCTAGTAGTAATGAGTAGAGACTTTCTAGTACATGTATACTACAGTGATACTATCTTAGTACTGCTATACTACTGATACTACTATCATATGTTTTCATCATACTAGCTGTACCAAAAGGTTAATGCAGCAGTATTACAACTGCAAGAATACTTACTATTATGTCAAGAGAAAAAAACGGTATAACGAGAATAGATTGTTTGGAGAATAAGAATACTTAATGAAGATTAAGTCATGAGATATTTTGGTACAATATAATGTCTATTTAATTTGTTTTAACAGCTAAGTTTTTGTTTAGAAAAGATTATGATATCTTATTTAATTAAAAAGCGGTAAACTATTCAACCTCCCCCTTCTAGTTTTCACAATTGGTATCAAGAGCCACGCTAAACAAGATTTTAAAATAAATTGTATTTTAAAACTTAAATCGATCAATGGAATCGGAAAAATATTTAGAAGGGCAATCTATACAAAGACCACCACTATTTGAAAGTGATGGATTTATTTATTGGAAAAATAGATTTGAAACTTATGTGAAGTCAAAAGATTTAGATCTTTGGCATGTTATTACCGATGGTGATTTTCCTCCTATTCAAAATAATCCCGAAACTAAAAAGGATGAAGTTGTACCTTTTATAAACGAAATGATGATCTTAAAAAGAAACTTGCAAAAAATAATGAAGCTAAAATGGTAATTTATAATGCTTTGCCACGTAAAGAATACGAAAGAATTTTTATGTGTCAAACCGCAAAAGAAATTTGGGATACTTTGCTAATCACACATCAAGGTAATAATCAAGTCAAAGCTAACAAAATAGATCTTCTTGTTCAACAATATGAATAATTTACGATTCCGGAAGAGGAATCAATAGATAATGCATTTGCTAAATTTAACACTATTATTACTAGTCTAAAAGCACTTGATGAAGGTTTTTCTAGCAAGAATTGTGTTAGGAAATTTCTTAGGGCATTACATCCAAAATGGCGAGCGAAAGTCACGGCGATTGAAGAATCAAAGAATCTAACAACCTTACCTCTTGACGAACTTATTGGAAACTTGAAAGTCTATGAAGAGGTAATAAAGAAAGACTTCGAAACGGTCAAAGGCAAGAAAGAACAAAGTAGATCTCTTGCATTAAAGGTGAAAAAGGAAGTAAGTGATGAAGATAACTCAAGCTCCGATAGTGAAGACGAAGAGTATGCTATGGCTGTAAAAGAATTCAAGAAATTCTTCAAGAGACGAGGAAGATTTGTAAGACAACCACGAGGCGATAGAAAAACATTCCAAAGAAGTAGAAATGATGGTTATGGTAAAAGTGAAAGAAAATGTTTTAGATGTGGTGATCCAAATCACCTCATTGGAGAATGTTCAAAGCCGCCAAAGAACAACGATCAAAGAGCATTTATTGGAGGAGCATGGAGCGACAATGGAGAAGATGAAGTGGAAAAGACTAAAGATGAAACTTGTCTTGTAGCTCAAGCGCCCGATGAAATATGCTTAGGAATAAACTTGGAACCCGATGAGTGGATTAAAGATAGTGGATGCTCAAAACACATGACCGGTAATCGAAAGTTGTTTTCTTCATACAAAGCGTACAACGGAGGAAACGTAATTTTTGGGAGCAACTTGCGCGGTAAAATCATAGGCAAAGGTACGATTTCTCAAGACTCCCTAATAATTGAAAATGTTGAGCACGTAGATAACTTAACATATAACTTGCTTAGTGTAGGTCAAATATGTGATAATAAATGCAAAGTAATATTTACCGAACACGATAGCGAAATAATCAAAGACGAAAAGGTTATAGGTAAAGGAATTAGGAAAGGAGGAATATATGTAATGAAACTAGGAAATAAACCGGAAGACAAAATATGCCTTGCAACATTAGACGAAAACTCCACACTATGGCATAGGAGATTAGGTCACGCTAATATGCAACTAATTCAATCATTAGCATCTAAAGAATTAGTTAGAAATCTACCCAAACTTAAATACGACCGACATTTTTGTGATGCTTGCAAAATTGGAAAGCAAGCTCATGCAAGTCACAAGGCTAAAAATATAGTTTCAACAACTAGATGCTTAGAACTACTTCACATGGATTTGTTTGGCCCTTCCGCCATACGAAGCTATGGAGGGAATCGTTATACCTTAGTAATCGTAGATGACTATTCTCGATTCACATGGACTAGATTTTTAGCAAATAAAACCGAAGCCTTCGAAAAATTCAAAATATTTAGCAAAATGATCCAAAACAAATTAGGATGTTCCATTGTATCAATTAGAACGGATCATGGTCGGGAATTTGATAATGAAGTACAATTCGGAAACTATTGTGATTTAAATGGGATATCTCATAATTTTTCCGCTCCTCGTACTCCACAATCTAATGGGGTAGTAGAAAGAAAAAATCGCACTCTACAAGAAATGAGTAGAACCATGTTAAATGAACAATCCATTCCTCAAAAATTTTGGTGTAATGCGGTCGATACGTCAACCTATATAATTAATAGAGTTTCCATTAGACGTATTTTAGGAAAAACTCCATACGAGTTGTTAAGAGGTAGGAAACCAAACCTTAACTATTTTAGGGACTTAATTTGGGACTGTTGATGTTACCATGTCAAACTTCTGGGGGTGAATTCGTGTATACTACTTTACTTAGAATGGTTTGTGAAGTATTCTGCAAACGTGAGAAGAACACTTGCTGATTTCTCGCATGCACCCCCGAACGAATATTCACCAAGCCTAATGACAAGAAGCAGTGGTCGTTGGTGTGGTTTGGCTTCTACAAAAATTCTGCTGTGCACTTTCGATGGACAAGTAGAAGATGGTTCAAGCTACATCAATGTTTCAGGGAAATCTGCTCAAGATGGGATGTTGGTTTGGGGGGAAGCTGATTCAGGAAAACTTTGCAAAAAAGGGAGTCTATGAAGAAAAGCTTTTCAAGACATGACTGGCATGAGTTCGGAGGGAGTTAATCCATTCTTCAGCATACTTCAATGGTTCCTCGTAAGTAAAGGACTACAGAAGGATACTAAAGCTGGGAGTTTACAAGTTCAAGGACAAGGATTACTCAGGAAGACTATATTCTAGCTCTAGAAGCGGACTTTGAAAGACTTTTATTTGTGTTTGTATTGGTTACTGATTAGGAACATTGTAAGTAATTCCTATGTCAACATATTAGGGGAAGATTGTTAGTCCTAAATTCATGGTGATCTAATCGGAATTACAATTTTTCATTTATAGTCGTGTCGGTGTTAGTTTAGCTAGTCAAGCCCGGGACTATAAAATACCCCTCCTACTTCCATGGTGGTAGAAGTTTCACATTTGTTAAAAAGTGTGGTGTGTGTCTTCTTTTTTCTTCAACTTACACCAAACCAAAACTTCCCATATCTTATCTCGTTTTCTCTAAAATAAACATGGATCAATTCTTTTCCAATTTTCCATACCTCCGGGATTCGGTTGTTCTAAGGGGTGAATCAATGTTAAAAACAATTTGGTTTATCAGGTGCATTAATGGGAAGAATACATTTTAGTCCATCGTGGGATGGACTATTCAAGATTATATGGTAAAATTTTGAGATCAAAGGATGGAGACTCTAGCTAGTTTGTCATCAACTTCTTAAGCTATTCAAGTTGGTCTCAACAAAACAGTCAGATACATTGAACAGATAATGGTACGGAAATTCGTTCAAACCAAGTTATGTCTAAAATAATAATCTAGGTGTTGGCATATTTCATCAAAAAATTCTTATTCTGAGAAACTCCCAACCCAAACCAACGTTGTCGAAAAGACGAAATTGTACATTATGGAAGCAGCACGGTTTAACATGCTGATATTCTCAAAAGCAACGAGTTTCTCGTGGGCAGCAGCTTGTCGCTTACTGGCTTGTTACACCCGAACCGATCCTAATTTCATACTCGTCACAAACCAAAAACCCCTTATGGCTTTGTGCATGATAAGAAGCCTGGATCTTAATTTCTCCGATTATTTGGTGGCTCTGTGCTCCCTTACCAAATGATAACAAAGATTCTAGGAAAATTGCAAGCCAACAGCTGACATTGTTGGATTTTTCGTTGGGTATGTCCTAGGGCAGGGAGGGCTTAGAGTTCTACAACAAGAGAACTCATCAAATTATGGGACATAATTCACGTCACATTCGGATGGCTGCCATCAAACAATTGGCTCATGTACGCATTAGTTCAAGACCGTGCCTATCATAATGGACCCTGGATCAACTTCATATTCAGGGGCTCGCCCCCCCCACAATGTCATTGCAAATCTTACTTATGTTCCACCAACGATAAAGAGCTGGAGCAAATTTTATTTCAAACCGATGGTTCGATGAATACTTACAACAATCTCGAGTCATGAAACAAGTACCTTATGTTACTGCAGGTTATAACGCTCAAAGTTGTTTCCACCTGGTACACGTTGTCTATAACATTTTGCTCAAGGATGCACCGTCTTCAATGTGTTTCTCCGTCATCTCAGATATGCAACCTCTAGGTCCAACATCAAGGTGTTGCAGTATGGGGACCCACTGTCGAAGGGATACCCAATTACTCAAGGATGCTCTAATCCCTCATTTAAACCCTGTTGCTGCGAGAAATGGTTTCTGCACAGTTGCATCTAGGGGATGTTAGTTTGCTGAACACCACCAAAGTATCAACTACCAGATAATCTCAGAAAATGGTCCACAGATACCCTCTTGATAATAATGTGGGAAAATCCCGCTCGTCCTGTATCGACCAAAAAATAGGTTAGCATCGATGCTTTATGGTTGTTGTTTCTTCCATACTGAAACTGTCCACAGTTTTTTTTTCTTTTTTTTAATTCTTTTATTTTTTTTTTTTTTTTTTTTTCTTTTTTTATTTCTTTTTGTTCTTTTTTTTTTTTTTTTCACCTATAGAATTCTAAATAGCCTGGTTGACTGAAGATAGCTGGTTTGAAGCTATGCAAAATGAAATTCACGAGTTTGATCGTCTAGAAGTATGGGTTTTAGTACCAAACCTAAAAGGCGTAATGATCAAATGGAGCTTGATGAGTATGGTGATGTTCTGAAAAACAAAGCTCGGTTAGTAGCAAAGGGATATCGTCAAGAAGAAGGTATTGATTTTGAATAATCGTTTGCACCCGTTGCACGGATAGAGGCCATCAGAATATTCATTGCCAATGCAGCAACTAAAAATTGATCATCTACCAGATGGATGTTCAAACTGTTTTCTGAATGGTGATCTTCAAAGGATGAAGTCTTTGTTAGTCAAACTGAAAGGATTCTGAGGACCCGGATAATCTTACACATCGTTATCGTCTGAAGAAGGTCTTTCACGGGCTAATGCAGGCACCATGGGCATAGTATTATGACACACTATCAAAGTTCCTTATGGCTAACAATTTCTTCAAGGGTGCCGTGGAACTCCAACGTTATTCACACGCAAATTAGGCAAACATATTCTACTAGTTCAAATATACGTTAGATGGACATCATTTTTGCCTCTCAAAAATGATTGCCATAATGGTGTAACATATTTCCAAAGAGATGGAGCTTAAAAATTTCAGATTGTCGATGATGGGGACAAAATGTGTTTTTTCTTAGGATTACATGTTTCTTAAAGTCTCGGAGGCATTCTTTATTACCAAGAAAAAATATGCTCTTGAAAAAACCTTATAGATATGGAAATGGATCTTTTGACCTGTCAATGTCGATACCTATGGTTGGATCGATTGAAATGGACGAGGATCTTCTTAGGGGATTTCCTGATGGACCAAACTCGATTTAGAGGAATGTTGGCTCCCTAATGTACCTTTACTGCCAGTAGACCCGACCTTGTTATTCGCTGTATTGCATGTGTTCTAGATATCAGAAAGCCTACCAAAAATCACCTTGAGCCAATCAATCGTGTCCTTTCGGTACCTAAAGAACCATTAACCATTGGGTCTTTAGTATCGCGAAAGACACGCCAATGGTCTCCACTAACAGGCTTATGGCATATTGCGGATCATGCAGGATGTCAAGATTCAAGAAGAAGTACGTCGGGAAGTTTGCTCGTTTTCTTGGAAGGATAGATTGGTTAGTGGTCAATCAAAAGAAAGCAAAGAAGCATTGTAATATTCTACAACTGGAGGCTGAATACATTGCCATGTTGGATGTTATGCTCAAATCCTTGGATAGCGATCCCGCCTAAAGAATACGGATTTTAACTTCAATTAAAATTCCTCTTGTACTTGAATAAACAAAAGTGCCCTTTCTCTTTGCATGTTACACAATGTCCAAACCACTATCGATTCAAAGCAACATTCGACTTACGTCACCATTTCATCCATTGAGTGCAAAGTGGAAAAATAGAGTGGTTGAACTCTACTTCGTGGAAACGAACTATCAACTTGCGGACATACTCACAAAAGCATTACTAAGAGAACGGTTCGAATTTCTTCTTCCACGCCTAGGCATGAAGAGTTTGACCCCAGGAAAAAACTCTCAGACGCCTTCAAGAAGGAGAGGTATGACATAAATCGAAAGATTTGCAATCCTAGTTCTCATACAATAAAATAATAATGGACTTAGTAAATATTTTAAGTCATTTGGAATTACAAAAAGTGGCTTGCAAATTACTTCAGATTATGGTTAAGATTCCGCATTAACACTTGATATTCATAGTCAGTGTCTCTCACATAGTTGATTTGAATTTATTCAAGTTAACTATTATCTTATAAAGGCTATATAGATCCAAGACCAAGGACCTACATCTTCCTTTTGAAAACCAAATAATTTTTCTTAATTGATTCTTCAAAATTATTTATGTTAACGATGGTGGTGGTATAGTTGTTCAAGTAAAATTTTCATCTCAATCAATGACTATAGCTCTTTCAATAGAAAACGGGTCATTGTTTGAGGGGGAGAGTGAATTTGAAAATTTACTTCATCACACAGGTTTCTAAAAGAAGTGATTGGGAGGATATTCCATGGCGGTTTTAGAGTGTTGTATGCTATGAAAGTGTGAGTATAAATTGTCAAAATCTATAAGAGTGGTAATTATTATGTTTAATAAGTTACTAATAGGGATTTCGTCGCATTTACTCCAGCAGTAATTTTATTAATATCTGAACCACTCAAGTTGAAATCTGTTCTATCTTCTATGGACAAGTGAGAAAATGTTTTTGTATTCTAAATGGGTTAAAATTTGAAGGGGAGTTAATTAATTTTAATTCAAAGGGCCATAAATGTCTGTTGTTTAAAGGATTAGGGACTTTAATGCAATGTTGTGATGTGTTTCCTAGCTTTATTAATCAATAGGGACCAAATTAGCCAAATTTCAAACTTAGAACAACCTTAGAAATACTTAGACAAAGAAATTAAAGAAGATATAAAGCTTAGGGACTGAATCTGTCAATTTCCAAAGAATTGGTATTTAAGGCACGGCGCGTTGCTCTTTGGTCAAAGTTGTTCAAATCTGGTCAAATATAAACACACACACACACACACACGATCGTAACTCGCCACCACGAACACCTCCTTCAATCTTCGATTTCCTGTGTTTTTCACGCAAAGGTATCAATCAAACTTTGTTCTTTGCCTTTTATTCTATCTATAGATCATAGGAATCGAAGTGAATCATACTAAAATGAGTAAAATCTTAAGAATTTGTATCTAGGGTTCGAAAATTAAATAAGTGTGTATAAATGTTAATTGATTGAGGGGAAAGGTGTGGAATGTTCTTGTGATCAATTATATATATCTATTTATCCATTTTGCAAACATCTGTGTGCCCTATGCGATTTCTAGGTTATCCAACATGGCCTATAAGAATTTAAGGTATTCAATAAGCCCATAGGTTCTGCCTTATCTTATAAATAAGCTGCTGGCCCGCATAAGCACTCGTCATGGGTTGTTTGAGCCCGATGTGGTCGTTAATCACTAGTATTTTGTGCAGGTTGTAGGGTTTCTTTTGTAACTTGTTTAGCATGTTAAGCATCCTTGTCTTATGTTTAAGCAACCTGATGAAGCTACACTCGTCCCATACGAGTCTTTACAATGTTTACTTAGCAAACAAATTAACAATATGCTAGAGTACTAGCTCTGCTAGGCAGTTCTAACTTCAACTAGTGTACTACTTTTTAAGCTGCAGTATTAACTTCTAAACTTTGCTCGTTCTTACAACCAATCAGTGAGTTACTAATTCGTTAGTGTTTGTTTGAGCTCTGTTGGACACAAGACGCAGCTTGGTCTTTGCTAACTTATTTCGACATATTCCAAACAACCCCTAGTTATTGCATTATACTATAGTGTACAATTCCTTTATTGAGCAAGACGAGTTGTTAAGTATTATTGATACGTGACACTGGAAAGTGTTTTCGTTTCCAAACGAGTTATCAACCTCTCGGCTTAATATTTTACGTGGGCATGTATGGCTTAACATTCATGCTTATACACAACGATCTTTGTACGTACTTATGGCTTTTGGTTTCAACTCACAAGTCTATATATGTTGTATATTATAAGACATGGACATAGGTTGTATTTTCATGCCTAGCCACGAACCATGTTTTGCGTGTGAACACATAATAACTGTTACCTTATGACACTGAAGAAAACATGTAAATCTTAAGTCATGAAACAAGCTAAGACACTTACAAGGCGTTCCTAGCTTCTTGAAGGGTATTAGTGTCGTTGTGGGGTGTGTAGTAATACAAACCCGAATGGTATGGCCCAAGTCCTAGAGCTTTAAAACCCGAATCCTCCTTGATTTTAAAACCCTTAAACGTATAATCTAGCTTATAGTCATAGGCTATACTTAGACCTATATTTGTGAGTTGCTAGGTGTCGTGTTTGTGCATGTTGTGTCTTGGCTGTGGTATGACCCGAAGCAAGACAAAGATTAATTTTTGCACTAGTAGTGTTGTTAAATGTTTGTGAGTGTTGTAAACACTTTAGTTGTGAGTCTTTCTATTTATAGAGAAAATATCTCTATAACCCTTCCTAAAACCATGTTCCTTCTGCTAGAGAAGAGTAGTAGTTTAAGTACAGGCTTTAGGTGGGTTTTAGGGAGTTCAAGCTTTATAAGTTACAAGTATTAATGAATTTGGTGTGATGTACAAGATTATGAAAGATTTGTTAGGTTGTATATGTGGTGGTTGGAGTTGGCTAAAGAGAAGGAAACACAAAATACAAATCTTGTATATGATTTGTTAAGTACATTGCCTTAATTAATCCTATGTTGTATAAGATTTAGCCAAGATTTGTGTGTATTACCCAATGGTCCTTGTGCCATGTGAAATGAAAGAAAAACAAGGCAAAGTGTGCTAGTGTTTAAGTTTTCCTTAACCTTAAATAAAACTAAACATTCATCCTTAAACTAACTATGGTATGATATGGGTTAATGGTACATGTTGTAAGGGTATGTAAGTGATTTTTGCTCCTTCCCCACCATTGGACGCCTAGGATTTGAGTTAGGGTACACATGATTAGACAATGTTTAGATATATGAGCTTCTATGTACTTAAGTTGGTTAATATCTAAAAGTATATAATGTTTGCCTTATGTTTGTGTTATGTTTAATCATAACCGGCCCCTAACCCCTATAGGGTTATGATCACAAAAATTGTACAATTTTGTATTGTTTAGGGAATAAAAGTGGGTAGTATAATTGTGGGTATTGGTTTGAGTATAGATAGGTATAGGTACTTCTGGGTATGCCTAAATGTATTTTATTGCGAAACGTAAGCGTTTTACGTAACCAGCAAAAATAAAATAGGAAAAGTTATAAATTATACTCTTAATAATTATATAACACTTTCTTGACGTAAACTTTTATTTGTTTTGTGTCCTTTTACGTTGAACGTTGATTTTTAGTTTACGCGATTTAACTATATGTTAATAATTAAAAGTAAACGCGTAAAAGCCTAAAAATAAATAATAGAATAAATAAAGTCATAAATGACCTGAAAATGTGAAATATTATAGTCTCCACCCGTTAGAAGAGCCTTGTCCTCAAGGCTCAAGTTTCAACACTTGATGAAGGTACGAGTTTAGTGAAGAGATGCGGATACTTCTTTTGGAATTGGTCTTCGCGTTCCCTTGTGAACTCAGGACCCCTCATCGAGTTCCATCGGACCTTGACAATTGGGATACGGCTTTGCTTCAACTGTTGGACTTCTCGATCCATGATCTCTACAGGTTCCTCCACAAAACGGAGCTTGTCATCCACATGAAGTCCTTCTAACGGAACGGCTAATGGTTCGTCAGAATAACATTTCTTCAAGTTAGATACATGAAATGTATTGTGAACCCTGCTCAACTCTTGAGGAAGCTCAAGCTTGTAAGAAACGGATCCAACCTTTTCCAACACCTTGAAAGGTCCAACATATCTAGGGTTTAACTTCCCCCGTTTGCCAAAACGTAACTTTAAGCATAACTCTATCCCCAACTTGAAATTCCATCGGCTTACACTTTAAATCGGCGTAACTCTTTTGTCGGTCACGGGCGGCTTGCATCCTTTGTTTGATTTGAATGACCTTCTCGGTTGTCTCTTGTACTATTTATGGACCGGTGAGTTGAACTTGTCCAACCTCGGCCCAACAAACAAGTGAATGACACTTTCGACCGTATAGCGCCTCAAACGGTGCAACCTTGATGCTAGCGTGATAACTATTATTATATGAAAACTCGACTAATGGTAAATGTTTAACCCAACCATTTCTAAAGTCGATCACACAAGCACGTAGCATATCCTCGAGAGTTTGGATAGTTCTCTAGCTTTGTCCGTTAGTTTGTGGATGGTACACAGTACTCATATCCAAGTTAGTACCCAAGGCCTTCTGAAGTGATCTCCATAAATTTGATGCGAACCTAGGGTCACGATCACAAATGATTGAGACAAGTATCCCATGCCTCATGACTACCTCCTTCAGGTACATTCTCGCTAATTTCTCCATGGAATCAGTTTCTCTCATTGGCGTAAAGATTGCAGACTTAGTAAGTCGGTCAACAATCACCCAAATGGTGTTATAACCTTGCGACGACTTAAGAAGCTTTGTGACAAAATCCATAGTGATATTGTCCCACTTCCTTTGAGGTATCTCAGATTGTACCAGCAATCCCGATGGTCTTTGGTGTTCAGCCTTGACCTTAGCACACGTCAAGTATTTGCTAACATAGGTGGCGATGTCGGCCTTCATATTGGGTCACCAGTATAGCTTTTTCATGTCTTGATACATTTTGTCAAAACCCAGATGGATAGAGTATTTTGATTTGTGGGACTCGTGCATGATCACCGTCCTCAAGTCACCATAACATGGCAACCAACTCCTTCCGTTTAAGCATAGGGTTTCGTTGGCGCGGGGTTTCAACTTTTCCTTTGGTATATCCTTCCTGATCATACCTCTTATATCTTCATTCTTGAGATTCTCTTGTTTATGTGCTTCTATTTGAGCTTCTAAAATTTGTTTGGGGAGATTCAAACCAATAGTCATGACTAAGTCTCAAACCCGTAATGGCTTAATTCGTTCTTTATGGCTTAAGGCATCGGCCACTACGTTTGCTTTCTCCGGGTGATAACGAATTTCATAGTTGTAATCATTGAGAAACTCTAACCAGCGACGTTGCCTCATGTTCAGCTCCTTTTGGTCAAGAATGTGTTGTAAGCTCTTATGATCTGTAAATACCGTACACTTGGTTCCATACAAGTAGTGCCTCTAAATTTTTAGAGCAAACACCACTGCACCAAGTTCCAAATCATGAGTAGTATAGTTTTTCTCATGAATCTTCAACTATCACGATGCGTAAGCAATCACCTTCTCGTTTTGCATCAATACCGCACCCAATCCTTTATGCGACACATCACAATAAACAATGAAGTTCTTAGCTCCTTGAGGGAGAGCTAAGATAGGTGCGCTACACAACTTATCCTTCAATGTATGAAAAGCTGCTTCTTGCTTGTCACCCCATTTAAAGGCGACTTTCTTTTGAGTAAGCTTGGTCATTGGCTTGGCAATTTTTGAAAATCCTTTTATGAATCTTCGATAATAACCGACAGACCTAAAAATTGACGAATCTCCATTGGAGTCTTAGGAGATGCCCAATATTTTATGGATTCGATCTTGACGGGATCCACGTGAATGCCTTGACTATCAATCACGTGGCCAAAGAATTGTACCTTGGGAATCCAAATTTCACATTTAGAGAACTTAGCATACAATTCTTCTTTCTTAAGCAATTTTAGAATTGCCTTAAGTAGTTCTTCATGTTCTTTCTTGTTCTTTGAATAAATTAGTATATCATCAATAAAGATAATCACAAACTTATCCAGATATGGTTTGCAAACCCGATTCATGAGATCCATAAATACCGTCGGTGCGTTCGTCAAACCGAATGGCATAACTTGGAACTGGTAATGACCATACCGAGTTCTGAATGCCGTCTTTGGAATATCTTCTTCCCGTACTCGAAGCTGATGATAACCCGATCGCAAGTCTATCTTAGAATAAATAATGGATCCTCCTAGTTGATCAAATAAATCGTTGATCCTTGAGAGTGGATAACGATTCTTCACCGTCAGCTTGTTTAATTCCCGATAGTCGATGCATATTCAAAATGATTCGTCCTTCTTTTTGACAAACAAGACCGAAGCTCCCCAAGGTGAGGAACTAGGTCTTATAAAGCCATTGTCGGATAGTTCTTGTAGTTGCTCTGACAACTCTTTCATTTTAGAAGGAGCTAATCGATAAGGTGCTCGTGCTACAGGTGCAGCACCAGACATCAAATCGATTTGGAATTCCACTTGTCGAGTCGGTGGAAGACCCGACAAATCTTCAGGGAATACTTCTGGAAAATCTCGAACGATTGGTACGTCCTCAAGTCGTTTCTCTCCCGACTTGTCTTCAGTCTCCTTTGTAGTAACATGTGCCAAAAAGACATGATGTCCTTTTAATAAATATTTATGAGTTTTGGTGCACAAAATGATGTTCAAACGAGTCCCGTTTCCCCGGCTGCTTCCGTCACATTGGCTAATTAAGGTTTCATTTCCCCAGGGAATACGAATGATCTTCTTGGCACAGTCAATAACAACATGGTATTTTGCCAACCAATCCATACCAATTATGACGTCGAAACTACCAAGTTCTGCGGGCATTAAGTTAATGTTGAATGGGTGATCTAAGAAGTTTAATGTACAACCCCGAATGATGGTATTTATCCCAATTATTTTCCTGTCGGCTAGTTTAACATCATAATAATGGTCTAAAGTAGTTGATGTGATATCAAGTAGGGAACTAAATGTAGTAGATACAAAACTTCTATCGGCACCAGTATCAAATAAGATAGAAGCATAGCGGTCGTTTAGAAGGAACGTACCCGTAATGATGTTGGAGTCTGGGTTTGTTCCTGCATTGCCCACCACATAAACCTTTGCTGGAGCATTGCCATTCCCATGTTGATTACCAGGGTTTCCATTATTTAACTTTGGGTAGTCTTTCTTAAAATGCCCCTGAACACTACACTTATAACAAGTGACAGAATTTTGAGTTGTTCCAGAGTTTCCACAGTTGTTATTATTACCATTAGGACCAGAACCCCTACAGTCATAAGCCAGATGGCCGATCTTCTTGCACTTATTACACCTGGGAGCACATGGTCCTTTGTGGTGATAGTTGCATTTTGTACACAAGGGCAATGATCCCGTGTACTCCTTCTTCTCACCAGGGCCAGCAGTGTAAGTCATCCTAGTGTTTTGTCTCTTGTTTTGTTGTTGGTACCCCTGACTGTTTCCAACATTAAACTCTAACTTTCTCTTCTACTCAGCTTGTCTTTCAACAATAGTAAGGACTTTTTGATCCATCTGATCGTTAGCAAATTCAATTGCTTTTTCCATCGTTGTGGGTTGATATGACATTACATTTCCCCAAATCATATCAGGAAGCCCACCAACATATTTCCCAACTTCATCTAATTCCTCATGAAACATCCTTCCACACATAAGTGCAAGCTCTTGAAAACGCAGAGTGTAACTCGCGACATCAGTACCTTTTACTTTTAGGTTCCAGAGCTCAATTTCTAACTTCTTGATTTCACCTCTTGGGCAGTATTTTACTGTCATCATCTTCGTCAGTGTCTTTCAGCCCATAGCATAAGCAACATCTTGAGTAACAGTCTTCATGTGGGAGTTCCATCATGTTAGAGCATTTCTAAGGAAAGTGCATGTAGCAAACTTAACTTGGTTCTCCACAGCATAATTGCTGATATGGAACACTGACTCCATCTTCTCGAAGCACAACCACTCTTTCAGTTCCCTTAAAAGTAAGGGGCTTATAATTTAGAAAATCCTTGTATGTACACTCACGCGAAGTGCGTACAGTTCCCCTAATTCCAGTGTCAAAATTGTGGCTTTCGTCGCCATGACCATTAGTGCTATTTCGAAGAGTTTCATGGTTAGCAAGTACCGCAGACACTCTTACTTCGATTAGTTGCTCAACAGCAACAGTTGTCATAGGGGCAGCAGCCGCAGCAGCAGCAACATCTCTTGCAGCAGCAGCCCTTGCAGTAGCAGCAAAGATTCTCTTTGGTTGCATATTACTCTAAATCACAACAATATAAAATATGTGAGCTTTCATAAATATTACTACATGACATGGGTACGACATATATAACAAGATCACATCACACAGTAATTTATATAACATGACTGGGATCACAACACATAACAAAATTAAGATCGACATAACATAATACAACACATTATATATAACAAGATCACATCACACAGTGATTATATAACATGATTGGGATCACAACACATAACAGAATTGAGATCGACATGACATCACACAATGATTATATAACTGGAAAACATACATGATTGTCTGATACAAGAAATGAAAAATACAAATTCTACTGCCGTGCTAGCTGGATATAAAACCCATAATACTTAGCCGGCTAACATAATGATAGCTATGAATAAGACATGAAAAAGTAAACCTAGGCAGAACTACCAGCGCCCTCGAGATCATCTGTAGGTCCAAAGTCTTGGATCTAATTAGCCTTTTGTAAGCCAATAGCTAACTTGAATAAATCCAAATCAACTATAAGAGAGACAATGACCATGAATACTATGTGCTAATGCGGAATCTTAACACAAGTACTAAGAAGAACAATTGTAAAACTAACTTTGTTTATTGCTATTAATTTCTATTAGGTTTGGATACCTCAAACACTATGCCGTAGGGTTCCTTTTATACACCCAAGGAAACCCTAATAGGCTTTACAAACGTGTGAAAGGATAATGCATATCCTTTCCTAAGATATCTCCTAAGATATCTCTAAGATAACTATTATCACTATTCTGTTACATAAACAGACTTAACTAAACACGACCAGTACTAACTATAGTACTGCCAGACTTAACTTACTAACTTTAGTACTGCCAGACTTAACATAGTACTTGGCAGAACTAACTAATACTACCAGACTTAACTGTTATACTACCAGTATTAAGTCTTTTACAATATATTACCCAACAATCCTCCCCTAACTTGAACTTCACTTGTGATCTTTAAGTTTCTTTGAGTATCTTCATTATGAGCTTCCTGAGGATTTTGTGAGTATTATCTTTGGAATTATTCTTGAACTACAACATGATGATCTTCCTGTATAAACAGGTTCTTGACTTCTATCAGCAACTCTTGAAATTATCACAAAGGATATTTGCAGCATCAAATCTTTTCAGCAACACTTGAATAAGCAGCACCATTGCCTATATGTACATCAAATCATAAAGTTTAAGTCTATTCTCATCACTTCCAATTGTGTTAACTCCTGTGAGAGGTGAATCATTGAAAATTTAATGGATTTGATATCTCTTTACTAGTTAGCCATTAACTCTAGAGTAGTCAGTCCTTTGGCCACCAGAAAGGTACATGTCCATGGTTGACTGAAAACCATTTCAACTCTCAGTACGTGAAACATTGGTGAGTTGAATACCATATGGTTTTTGGCAAACTATTACAGCCATGAACGGATTTGATATGCCTTTACCTGTAGCCGTTTGCTCAGGGCTAGTTAATCCTTTGGCACTTAGAAAAGGTAAATTCTATGGTAGATTGATTACCATATCAACTCTTTGTACATGAAACTTGGTGAGTTGATGTACCATCCATTTTTTGGTAAAGTGTCAACCATCTAATATGGATTTGCAATTTGTCTTTACCATAAGCCATAATCTCATGGACTAGTTATGGTTTTTCCACAGCCTTTACCACAATCCATAAACTTGTGGGCTAGCCAACTCTTCACTCAAACAGATATGGTGAGTTGAAAACCATACAACTTATTGGCAAGTTGTCAACTGACCCGCGCGAACTCACCCCTTAAATATGTAAACAAATACAAACGTGTATAAATACACAACAAGGGACGAAATCACGCGAGAGCAATAAAACCGGAAGCAGTATAGAGTGTTCCCGGGTCGTTATGTCCCAACGAGGCTAGAGATGGAAAATCGGAAGACGATTGATGATTGGTGTTTGAATATGACAAGGAATGATTGGGCACTAATACTGATAAGCAAATGCACATAAAAATGAGCAAAGAAAATAAACTGGAATAAGAATAAAGCTAGGAATGGCAAAAACGCTTAAAACTTTTATTACTAAGGCACAAATAAGCTCAAATAAACTTAAGACAAATTAAATAAGCTAAACTAACTCTAAATAAGCAAATACAAAAAGCAATTAAGCTAAATTAAACGAGATAAACACAACAGTACTAACAGTATTAACTACCAGTACTAACTTGGAGTTAGTACTGCTAGCTTTGAGTTAGTACTGTTAGCTTAAGGTTAGTACTGCTAGTATTAACTAACAGTATTAACTTGAGTACTAACTTGGAGTTAGTACTGCTAGGCTAACAAAACTCAAAGAAACAATAAATAAGCAAACAAGCTAAAACAAAAGTTCCACTAACCTTAATAAGCACTTAGTAATAGGAATAAGCAACTAGAATAAACCAAAATGACAAATAAGCTAGAAAACTAAAACTGATACATTATTGAAAATACTTTTGAAAAGAAAAATAAGCTTACTCCTAAAAACAGTAAAGGAAAATGGTTTAATCTACTCTAAAAAAAACTAAGGAAATTTTAAACAAGCTGAAATTATAAGCTGATAAGCTAAAATTACCCACCAGTACTAACAGCTTAAACTAACAGTACTAACTTGGAGTTAGTACTGGTAGCTTTAGTTATAGTACTAAAAAATATGACTGGTAGTGGGGTAGGTTTTTGTTGAACTAGTTTTAAAATCCTAAAAATGAACTAGCAGTACTAACTAAAAAGTTAGTACTGTTAGTTCAAAATACCCCTTAAAGTTTTCACAAATCATTTTTCTTTTATTATTAAGCTGATTTGGTCCTTAATTATTAAAAACAGATTGTTAAATAACAAAATAGAATACTTATAAACAGGTTTTAGTCAAGAATAAGCACTAATAAGCAGTTCTACAGTAAATAAGAAAACAAGAAAAAGAGAAACTTACAACACCCTTGCTCAAAACAGGGCTAAACCAAGTATCTACAAGCTCTAGCTTGCATAAAACAAGCTAGTAGTGTCCATAAGCCCATCCAGAACTGGCTTATCATCCATAACATAAGCTGTGGTATATTTGAGAGTGATATTTGTAATTTTCTCTTAACTACTTAACTTTTTATTTTTACTTAATGAAAACAGCTTATAAGTAAGCTGTACTGATGGCTTTTTGAACACAAAACAATACAATGAAGAAACTTGATAACTGGAATTGTAAATTGATTTAAAACCTTAAATTTGCATTAAAACTTGAAAGAGTTACAAGATGAAAGTAAAAGCTGTAAATGACTGAAAATAAGCTAAGTTAAATTAAGAGTTAAAAACTAAAAAAAACTAACATGCCTCAAGGGCTTACAAAAGCTCTATTTATAGCCGAAGTCTTCATCTCTTGGACTTGCAGCTTGTGTTTCTTTTGTGAGAGCTTCAAACAAGTGTGCTTGTTGTGTGAGGGGGGGGAGGTCTACAACAAATCCCAGCCTTTTATTTCAATATTGCTTCTTTGGAGGCAATCTCAGCCATCGAAATGCTTTGGGAATGGAGAGGGATTGCCAACATGGCATTTATACAACTGGGGGGAAATAGTAGGGTGGATGAAATGATTTTGGCTAGGGTGTCGAGTGGTTTTGCAGGGGAGAAGTATGGGGGCGACATACAAGTTTGTTAACAGGGTTTTGGCGGAAAGAAGGCTTTATGGGAAGGTAGGCAGTTTTGTCCCCTCAAGTTATATAACTTGAATGTAATCTCTGCCCGGTTGGCAGTTATAGTCCCTCAACTTGGTATCTTTTGTAATACAACTTGAGGTTTGGCAGTTTTAGCCCCTCAAGTTGTAGTTTCTTCATTTGGCTTGACTTTTGACTTTGCCCTTTCCACCCTGTGCTTGGATTTGTTTGTTTTTGGCTTTCTTTTTGTTCCTTTTCTTGAATATCCGTTTCCTGCACAATACAAATGCAAAACATACAAATACAATGTATTTTTGGTACGTTTTAATTAGTCCATTTAAGTCCGTTTCAAATGAAAATGGTATGTGTAATTAAGCACATACCAAAATCCCCCATACTAAGGTATTGCCGTGTCCTCAACAGCAATATTATGACGCTACCACTTACGAAACTAAGATCTCGAACCCCCTCAAAACTAATACGCTTGAAAAGTAGCAAAGTGTTTCGTCAAGGGAACTAAAGAATCAATATTTCGACAATCCCAGTATCACCACATTTTACTCTATACAACTAACTATCCCTAATGTTTATGGATTTTTCCTTTTTCTTTTCTTGACTTCCTGTTTGACATCCTTTTCTTTTTATAAACACTGGGATCCATAGAATAGAAACGTCCATAGATAATCAACGGAGTCCTACGGTAAAATTCCATCGACCTCGATTTTTCACTATATTCAAAACAAGCAATTAAACAAGATCATTTGAGACGCGAGAGAGAGAAGGGCTAAATTTGAAGCACTCAATACTTATGACCTAGTAGATCGCGCGAGAGAAGCGACTCCCCCATGGATATATGAATTTAAAATGTGTGTGCTCTTTCGAATCAACCATAGATCCGCTTATATTCATAGTTCGAAATTCCAAGATGAATCAAGACTCCAAACAACAACTTTATTAGACCTTGAAACTTGATTTAAAGACGGAAAATTTTACTGTAGAACTTTTGCAAATCTTTATCATCAAAAACATAAGTTCTTAAGCTAGGAATGGCGTTGCTTTAAATTTGAACACCTAACTAACTACCCTCTACTATTTAAAGACCCTCATTAAGCCTACCCATCGCTCCCTAGTAAGGAAATCACAACCAACGACCGGTGTCTTAGTTTGAAAACCACCCCTTGCTTAGCGTATTGGTGAAAATAACTCAACACCATTCTTCCTAATATGGCAAAGGATAGGTTTGTCTTATTTTGAACCCTCACCTAGACCTTAGGCATTCCCTTTTGAGATATCACAACACAATTGCGAACCAAATCCCTAGAAGTAAAGATGTCACAGTTATTGAAACACCCCACCAGACGTGGTAAAAGCGATTGGGATATCAAACACCGAACCACATCCTTTACCTTGCTCCATATACACAAATGTTATGCTTCATTGGCATAATTTCCATATTCATGCAATTTTGCATTCATATATTTTCATGTTCTTTGGCATTTTAACTTCAATTTACTAAGAAACAGAGAAAACTCGCTATAAAGAATCAAGTTACAAATTTGAAGATTTTTCTAAAAACATCGATTGACTTATTGAATTTAAAATGAGCAGTATGATTAAGTTGGATTAAAAAGTACTGGGAGAAAAAGCCACAAGTAACTCATATAAGTTTTAGAAGAATCCTTGCTCAGACAAACATAAACTTATATTTAACGCTACACTTCCTTTTCTTCACCTTAATTTAATTCAAAGCAATAGAATTCGTGATGAGCTTAGCTACAATTAGGAACTAGCTATGGGCTCAACAAGCCCCGATCGTAAAAAAATTTATTCTCATTCTACCATTAGGAGAGTCCGAAACTTGACAAAACACTTATTTTATTTTTGAAAATTTTTAAATTTTTTTTTTCATTTTTTGGTATTTTTGCAAAAATTTGGTGGTAAAAACGGGATTACGTGATAACAACGGCTGCAGGCAAAAATCAATAATCGAAGGATACCCCCCCCCCCATACTATAACTACACAAGCGTGTCCTCGAGTTTTAAAAGGGGCACACTACGTAAATCTAAGGCCGTTATGAAGTGTGCCAAAAGATAAAACGTTAGTCGATTAGATTTGGATACTGGATTCCCAAAATGAAGCTGAGGATGTGAAACTCTTGATAAAAATACAAGCATGAGAGTTCTTCACAATCCGGGCAATCCTGGACAATTAACAACACAAACACGAAACACGGGAATGGAAGAGGCGAGCCTCCACACAACAAGAAAACACTTATTCATTTCTACATAATACTACGATAATACATTGGTCCTCCCACGAAGCGCTTGTTATAAGGTCGCTATGCTTGGACCCGTCCACCTGAATTTATTGGACCAAAAGGGAAGGATTGGAGATCTTGGACACCAATTGTGGTACGTCTCCTCCAAGTAGTGTTTGAAAACGAAGACCGTTCAACTTTTTGAAGTTTGGCCCGAGTTTTGGTAATAACTCGACGGTACCGAACGGGAAAACTTGTGTGATAGGAATGGTCTGACCAGCGGGTTTTAAGCTTTCCTGAGAAACTCTTAATCAAGAAGTTCAAGAGGAGGACTCGATCACCTACGTTGAAAACGCGATTTTTGATCTTGGAGTCATGGATCCTCTTTGTCTTTTCTTTATAGATCAAAGAGTTCTCATAAGCTTCATCACGGAGCTCATTAAGTTCATTCAGCTGAACTTTCCTATGGTCACCAGCGGTTTTCAGATCAAAGTTTGTATGTTTTAAGGCCCAGTAGGCTTTGTGTTCTAACTCAATTGGCAGATGGCATGCTTCCCCGTACACTACTTGTATGGATAACCCGATGGGTGTTTAGTAAGCTGTGCGGAAAGCCATATGCGTCATCTAATTTATCCGACCAAGAGGCACGATTTTCGCCCACGGTCCTTTCAAGAATTCGTTTCAAACCACGATTGGATACCTCAACTTGTCCACTTGTTTGTGGATGATACGCGGTGGAGAGACGATGAGTGACTCCGTATTTAAGCATGACCTTTGCAAATTGGTCATTGCAAAAATGGGTTCCGCGATCACTTATGATTGCACGAGGGGCACCGAATCTGGCGAAGAGAGATTTAAGAAATTTGCAAACAACTCGGGCGTCATTGGTGGGGAGCGCTTTTGCTTCAACCCATTTTGATAAATAATCAACGGCCACGAGTATATATTTGTTCCCTCTTGAAGACGGGAACGGCCCCATAAAATCAATGCCCCAGACGTCAAAGATTTCACAAACTTGGATGGAATTTTGTGGCATCTCATCCCGTTGTGAAATTTTTCCTTGACGCTGGCATGAGTTGCAGTTTTTAACCAACTCATGGGCATCTTTGTAGATTGTGGGCCAAAAGAATCCGGAATCGAAGACTTTCCTGCAGTGAAGTTTAGCATCCGTGATGTCCACCGGTGGGACCATCGTGGCAAGCCATGAGGATGTCATGGGCTTCTTTGCCAAAAACACAACGTCGAATAACTTGATCCGCACAGATTTTAAACAGAAAGGGATCTTCCCAGAAATAATGCTTCACGTCTTTGAAGAATTTTCTTTTCTGCTGGGTTGACATCCCTTTGATCACGAAATTTCCCGCATGGTAGTTTGCGATGTCAGCAAACCATGGGGTACTAGCATCAAGAATAGCAATCGAACTAAGAGTTTCAAGAGGAAACTTTTCATTTATCTCCTTTGGATCGAGCTCATTCTCGTGAGGATTCTCTAATCGTGATAGATGATCAGCCGCTAGGTTCTCGTCAGACTCTTTCTGTCAACACATCAAAGTCGAACTCTTGAAGGAGCAGAACCCATCGAGCAATCTCCTTTAGAATCTTCTTTGCAAAGATAAACATGAGGGCGAATGATCCGTGCTACACAGTGCATTTGTTCATGACAAGTAAGATCAAATTTTTTGAATGCGACACCACGGCAAACATTTCTTTCTCTTATCGTGTGTAAACGTGATTCCGCCTCATTCATTGTTTTACTTGCATAGTGTATAGGCTGAAATGTTTCTCCATGACGTGTGCCCCAAGACTGCCACCCTAAGGCGACATCGCATGCATCGCACATAAGTTCAAATGTTCATTCCAGTCTGGGCCCATTAGGATTGGAGCCTCGGTTAAATTCATTTGAGAAGTGTTAAATCTCAATACACTCTTTGAGAAATAAAACGGAGTCTCTTTTTCAAGCAAATTGGGTCATGGGACGGGCCTATTTTTTTGATAAATTCTGATGAATCTTCTTAAAACCCTGCATGCCCATAAAACTACGACACCTTTTACAGTAGTCGGTGAGGGAGCTTGCGATAACTCTAATCTTAGCTCACCGAACCTCAATTCCCGACTTGGAGTATTTTATGTCCAAGAGCAATGCCTTCCTTAACCATGAAATGGCTTTCTCCAGTTTAAAGCTAAATTGCTGGGGGTCTTCACACCGCCTTAAGCATCTTTCTAAATGGGTTAGGCCATGTAGAGAAAGAATTCCAAAAAACTGAAAGTCATCCATAAATACACTCCATCGTTTTTTCGACCATGTCGTGGAATATTGCCATCATACATCACTGGAATGTGCCTGGTGCACTGCTAGAGGCAAGGGCATAAGGCGGTAGGCAAGGTTCCGTATGGGCAAGTTAAATGTTGTCTTTTTCCTGATCATTTGGGTCCGATGGTATTTGAAAAATAACCTGATAAACCATCGAGAAAACAATAGTATTCAGTTTCCCCGCAAGCCTTCTCGAGCATTTGGTCCATGAATGGTAGTGGAAAGTGTCCCTTTTCGGGTGCTTCATTCAACTTTCGGTAGTTCCAATGCATACCATCCATCCCGTAACTAAATCGAGTTGGTATCAACTCATTTTCTCATTCTCAACCACTGTAAAACCACCTTTCTTTGGTACACAGTAAAACCGGTCTTACCCAGGACTATCCGATATAGGGTAAAAACCAGCGCAAAAGTTTTTTCAACTTCCTTTTTATGACATCGTGGATTTTTGGTTTTACCGTCTCTGATGTTGCACCGCAGGTGTGTAAGTCCCTTTTCCATTAGATATTGTGAGTACAAAAATTCGGGTTAATACCCCTTGAAACGGAGAGTTCCAAGACGATGGCTCGCATGTGGGACTGCAACACCTTAATTCGAGCGCTTACTTCTGGACTCTCAAATCATTTAGCAATGAGATGACTGGTAACTGTTGTTACCCCTCCAAAAATGCATATCGAGTGTGGAGGTAAGTCCTTGAGCTCGACCTCGAAGGTTCATCAATTGAAGTGCATTGGTTTTGGCTCACAAATCTTAAGTTCATTTCTAACCTCAGAACAAATTTGCATGTTGGAAGTGGTGATAAGGGTTCACTATTTAGGATAGCTTCAAGAAGAAGAATGTCCTCCTCGGGATCACATTCGGCATCATCAATTCCTGACTTATACGAAGTATCAGAAAGTTCAGCCTCGATTTCTTCAAGAATGAAATCACTACCCTCGAATGGAGTGAGGGTGGGAGAAGTGGTATCAACAATCGGTTCAAAGTAAGGAGTGGAATTCCCATTTGTTAATACTTCCGAGAAACCTAAAATCTCCTGAGAATATTCCTCACAAGCTATATCAATAAAGTCGACCTTGTTAACTGATTCCATGGCATTGTAGGAGAAATTTTTCGTATCACCTACTTTGAAAGTCACGGATTGGTCATCATGTCTTAAGGTCATCTCTTCACCGTGTACATCAATCAAGGCTCTTGCCGTTCTTAAAAATGGTCTTCCTAAAATCAACGGGACTCTAGGGTCGGCATCATAGTCAACTACCACAAAATCGGCTGGAAAATAGAAGGTTGTCCATACCTTCACAAAAACATCATTCGCCTGCCGGTGGGAGTGGAGATCGATCGGTCGCTACTCCGAGTAACATCCTAGTTTTGGTCAGACTTGGAGATTAAGCTTTACAAAAAGAGAGTGGCAATTAGATTGATGCTGCACCGAATCGGCCAGGGCCCATCATTCATCCAACCTCTGAAAATCAAACTTATCAGAAATCAAACCGGGTCCTCCGAATTTCCTCGTTTATAGATCGGGAAATGTCTTTAGGATGACTGCCGAGCAATTTTCATTAACCGGTGTTTTGGTTAATTCCAAGATCTTGTCTTTGTTGTTCAAAAGCTTTCTGAACATTGGTGCAAACTTAGGCATGTGCAGGAGAGCATCCGCGAAGCTCAGCTCGAAGTGGAGATTCCGAAAAATTTCCATAAATTTCAAAGCTAAAAGGTCATCCTTTTCGCGGACTTCTCCTTGTTTACCCTAGATGGATATGGAACAGTCGTTTTGGATCAGGCATGACAACTTGCTCATCAACATGGACTAATGGAGGTTGGACTTGGTCTTTGTACTTCCGTTATGAAGCACCGTGTCCCTTTGTCACTCCTCCGGTTTCAACTTCCACCACCGGAGGTGGAATTTGAGGTTCGTCATATGAAACACCGCTTCTGGTGGTGATTGCTTTCAATTCACCCTTCGGGTTAGCAATGGTGTTGCTTGGAAGAGAACCCGAACTTGAAGTAGAAGCTTGGTTAGAATTTACTATTTTGGTAAGCAAGTCGGTTATGTTGGACATTTGGTTTTGCATGTTTTGCATAACCGCATCATTAGCCTGAACCATAGCTCTCAAAATCATTTTTTGACACACCCGAAAGCTGATTAGCTTGAGCTTGGTAAGCTGGTGATTGATTAACGGGGGTGATACATTGGGCTTGTTGTTGAACCTGGTGTTCTTTGTTTGACCCTGGTTGAGCCAGTTTCCACATTTTTTGGTTTGGTCCAACGATTCTGATTGGTTGGCTGGCTGTTGTGTTCATGGGATGAAAACCGGGTGGTCTGATTTGGTTTGGCCATCAGTGGCTGACAGGTAACCGAATTTCCCTTGGTTGAAATTTGTCTGCGTCAGGCTTACTGCTCACGTATTCTTGGATGTTATCTCGGTAATTGCTACTATCGGTAGCCGGACAATTACGATATGAGTGGGCACCACCGCAGGTAACACAACTTTGCTCAACCGCTTTTACGGGAGCGGGAGCCGGAACTGGAGATTTCTGCTTGTCGAGAAGTAGAGCTCTAAACATATCTTTTCAATTCAGCAACATCTGGGGATACTCCTGAGTTGGAAGCGCTCGCACTCACTTTAAGCAACAATGGCTTTGCTTCGGGAGTGACGAACTTTGGACTCTTTCGATGATGCTTGAGCAATCAGCGGGCCTTTTGTCCAAAAAGTTACCACCTGCGGCAGAGTTCAAAGAGTCTTGATCATTAACATTTAAGGCATTGTAAAATGTATCAAGTTGGTGAAGCTCCGAGAATCCATGAGTGTACATCTCCGGAGAAGATCTATGAATCGATCCACAAGCCTCCCACTAAACGACTCATCAAATCCTTAGTTTAAAAATTGGTAATTTCGTCGAAGATTGTCGTTTTTAGAAGGTGGGAAAAACTGATTGATAAATTTAGCAACGAGGTCATCCCATGTTTGAATTGATCGAGGGGGTTCTTTCTCAAGCCATATCCGGGCTGCCCCCTCGAGAGAGAAAGGAAAAAGCATCAACTTAATTGATGTGGTCGGGACATTAGGATATCTCAAAGTAGAGGTGATTTTATTGAAGTAACGGATGTGGGCATGTGGGTCCTCTTTGTCATGTCCGAAGAACTGCTTGTTCTGACAGAGTTAGTAACCCATCTCGATCTCAAAATTTGCTGTCCTCGATTTTCAGGAACAACATTGCGTCTCGTATCCTCGTGGGAGCCTGAGCAATTCTGCATAGTCGATTATCAGCATCGTTCTTTGGGGAGGTTGTTATTTGGTTTCTCAAGATTTGGTGATTCAACAGAAGTTTGTCGGACTTGCTGTTGTCGACGTTTACGGGCTTGAGAACGAGTGCGCATGCACAAAATAGAAATATAAAAAGAAAATTTACACTAATTTTTTTTTTTTTAACTGGATTTTTAATGATTTATTCACAATTGATTTTTTTACGGACAATGAGATAAGACAACTTTAACCAAATAATCTACTTACTTCACGGTAGCTCTCAAAAAGATAAACGCACAGGTGAGCGGAGGAGTAGGAATAGCGCGAAGCTTATTTCTCCTTTCGGGTCGTAGTTCCTAGGAACAACCCTCCTTATACCCTCTTTTATTAGCTTGTCTAACTGTTTCAAGGTGAGCCGTATTGGTCTTAAGAGACACAAATGTCAAGATTATGATCTTTTTTTCAATTGGGAAACCAGTAAGTTCACCGAAGTTATTATGATAATACCTCAATTGAGAATATTATATTTTTGGTATTTTTACCAATTTGTGAATTTTATTTCTTTTTATGGAAAATGTTTTTATATTTTGGGTTTTTCTTTTGCTTTTATATGATAATTATACTAATAAAAGAAAATGAAAAATATTTTTGTACTTTTTATATTTTTATAGAAGAAAATATTCACAGGTTCAAAGACAAACTGTCAAACGTAACGATATTCTTGCTCAGCCTCCCCGGCAGCGGCGCCAAAATTTGACTCGCGCGAACTCACCCCTTAAATATGTAAACAAATACAAACATGTATAAATACACAACAAGGGACGAAATCACGCGAGAGCAATAAAACCGGAAGCAGTATAGAGTGTTCCCGGGTCGTTATGTCCCAACGAGGCTAGAGATGGAAAATCGGAAGACGATTGATGATTGGTGTTTGAATATGACAAGGAATGATTGGGCACTAATACTGATAAGCAAATGCACATAAAAATGAGCAAAGAAAATAAACTGGAATAAGAATAAAGCTAGGAATGGCAAAAATGCTTAAAACTTTTATTACTAAGGCACAAATAAGCTCAAATAAACTTAAACTAATAAATAACTAAAGTAACTAACTCTAAAGAAGCAAATATCAAAAGGCAAATAAGCTAAATTAAACGAGATAAACAATACATACTAACATTAATTAACTACCAGTACTAACTTGGAGTTAGTACTGCTAGCTTTGAGTTAGTACTGTTAGCTTAAGGTTAGTACTGCTAGTATTAACTAACAGTATTAACTTGAGTACTAACTTGGAGTTAGTACTGCTAGGCTAACAAAACTCAAAGAAACAATAAATAAGCAAACAAGCTAAAACAAAAGTTCCACTAACCTAATAATTCCATAATAAATAGGAATAAGCAACTAGAATAAACCAAAATGACAAATAAGCTAGAAAACTAAAACTGATAAACTATTGAGAATACTTGAAAAGAAAAATAAGCTTACTCCTAAAAACAGTAAAGGAAAATGGTTTAATCTACTCTAAAAAAAACTAAGGAAATTTTAAACAAGCTGAAATTATAAGCTGATAAGCTAAAATTACCCACCAGTACTAACAGCTTAAACTAACAGTACTAACTTGGAGTTAGTACTGGTAGCTATAGTTAGTACTGCTAGTTTTAAAATCCTAAAAATGAAATAGCAGTACTAACTAAAAAGTTAGTACTGTTAATTCAAAATACCCCTTAAAGTTTTCACAAATCATTTTTCTTTTATTATTAAGCTGATTTGGTCCTTAATTATTAAAAACAGATTGTTAAATAACAAAATAGAATACTTATAAACAGGTTTTAGTCAAGAATAAGCACTAATAAGCAGTTCTACAGTCAACAAGAAAAAACAAGAAAAAGAGAAACTTACAACACCCTTGCTCAAAACAGGGCTAAACCAAGTATCTACAAGCTCTAGCTTGCATAAAACAAGCTAGTAGTGTCCATAAGCCCATCCAGAACTGGCTTATCATCCATAACATAAGCTGTGGTATATTTGAGAGTGATATTTGTAATTTTCTCTTAACTACTTAACTTTTATTTTTTACTTAATGAAAACAGCTTATAAGTAAGCTGTACTGATGGCTTTTTGAACACAAAACAATACAATGAAGAAACTTGATAACTGGAATTGTAAATTGACTTAAAAACTCAAATTTGCATTAAAACTTGAAAGGGTTACAAGATGAACGTAAAAGCTGTAAAATGACTGAAAATAAGCTAAGTTAAATTAAGAGTTAAAAACTAAAAAAAACTAACATGCCTCAAAGGCTTACAAAAGGCTCTATATATAGCCGAAGTCTTCATCTCTTGGACTTGCAGCTTGTGTTTCTTTTGTGAGAGCTTCAACCAAGTGTGCTTGTTGTGTGAGGGGGGGTTCTACAACAAATCCCCAGCCTATATTCAATATTGGTTCTTTAGAGGCAATCTCACCAACGAAATGCTTTGTGAATAGGAGAGGGATTGGCCAACATGGGCATTTATACAACTGGGGGAAAAAGAAGGGATGATGAAATGATTTTGCTAGGGTGTCGAGTGGTTTTTGCAGGGAAAGTAAGGGACACATACAAATTTAACTGGGTTTGTTGGGCGGGAAAGAAGGCTTTATGGGAAGGTAGGCAGTTTTGTCCCCTCAAGTTATATAACTTGAATGTAATCTCTGCCCGGTTGGCAGTTATAGTCCCTCAACTTGGTATCTTTTGTAATACAACTTGAGGTTTGGCAGTTTTAGCCCCTCAAGTTGTAGTTTCTTCATTTGGCTTGACTTTTGACTTTGCCCTTTCCACCCTGTGCTTGGATTTGTTTGTTTTTGGCTTTCTTTTTGTTCCTTTTCTTGAATATCCGTTTCCTGCACAATACAAATGCAAAACATACAAATACAATGTATTTTTGGTACGTTTTTAGTCATTTAAGTCCATTTCAAATGGAAAATGGTATGTGTAATTAAGCACATACCATCAACCATAAAAAGGATTTGAGAAATACTTTTCCACAAGTCGTACCCCTGTTGTCAAGTCAGTTCTTAATGCTAGTTAGGCTTGGTGAACTGAACACCATTTGTTGTGTAAGTGCTAAAGCACCTCCACCAAGTGTTGTTCTTCTCATCTCCATTCTTAGATCTTCAACTTATCAATTTCCATAGATATGCTGATAATTCTTTCAAACACTTAAGCTTTAATCCTAGTTTTCTTCTCAATTGATTTTACCAGCTTTTTCTTAACTTAAGTATTTTGAGCAAACAACTTCTTCTTAAGCATCATTCTGCACACTTCTTCTGACAAGGGATATGACCTTTCAGCCAACATATAAATGGCTGTTGTGTTATGTAAGTTCAAACAGTGAACATTACATGAATCATAATATCTCCAGTTCACTATAGGAATGTGCATAGGTAAACTCCACACAGTATCTTCACTTTGTGGTGGATCAAACATAATCCTAAGATTTTCAGCAAATGCTCTCTCCAAATCTTCTTCAGGACCATAAGCAGTAGTCTTTTGCAACACAATTTTATACAAATCAACTAAATCATCTCTTGAGATATTATGCAGCATTGCTCCAAAATTTACAAACACTGAATCCCTTTGATTTGCTCTGATGAGGTGACAATAACCTTTACCTCCATGTCTAAGAATCTTCCATTTCACAATCTTTGAAGATGTAATATCAACTTCTCCAGATTCAGGTTCTGTAGAAGTATGCAAACCAATCCCTTTTCTAGCCTTTGACTTTCTCCTACTCATTTTTAGAACTGGTTGCTTGACCTCAATCTCTTCTTCTTTCACAAACTTGGCAGATTCAGGTATAGGAATATCTTCAACATCCAATACCTTTTGCTTCTTTTTCTCAGCACCTTGAAGAGTTTCACCAGACCTTTTCAAACTTTCTTTCTCCTTTTCAGAATCCATAGGAATAAAATTTTCTATGCTTCTGATAGTTCTCTCAAATTGTACCTTGAGTTCCTCAAAAGACAACTTCTTAAGTTGAGGAATTGTCCAACCATGACTTTGACTTCTGACATAGTTCATCATGTAGTTTCTCTGTTCAGCTTGGGTCATTGGCTTATTCTTCTTTGCTTTCAGCTTTTGTTCTCTAATCTCCCTTCTTCTTTTCTCAACTAACTCAACCATTTTCTTGGCATAATCCTCAGCATCAATATCAGTACCAAAAACACTTTTTCTCAATTATGTGCTCGCTTCCATCCTTGCTCTGATTAAATCCTAATCTTCTTCTGTATAATATTGAGCTTGTTGTTGAACTTCAGCAGCTCTTTTTCTTTGTTGTTCAGACATCTCAAACTCATCATTCAATCTTTTAGCAGCCAATGCATCTAATCTTTGAAGTTCAGCTTTTCTTTCAATTTCAGCTGCCTCTTGAGCTTGGATTCTTGCAATCTCTGCTAAGCTGGCTTCCTCTTCTCTAATCTATTTCTTTGATCTTTTAGGCTGAGGTTGTTCTTCAAGTACTTCCTTTACTTTTCTTTGGCTGACTCTGACATCACCAGAACTAATATTTGTGAAACCAGACTTAATCTCCTCACTAGCAGACTTAATCTTTCTATCACCATAACTAACTCCAACATCTAATTTCTTCTTGAGACCAGACTTAACTCCCTTAGTATAAGTCTTACTCTTTTGAGAAGCCACCTGCACTAAGGTCTCAGCAGCCTGCAAACCACTTGGACTAATGTCTGGTCCCCTGAATCTTTGCCCTTAGGAGTTTCAAATACATCTTCTTCCCCTAAATTCCTCCCCTGTTTGGAAGAATTAGCAACATCTTCACTCTCTGAGTCACTTAGAACCATCTTCCTGGTTGGTAGATTCCCATACTTAACCCTTGTTTCTAGCTTTTTGACCTTCTTTACCAATTTCACTATAACAACAGTTGTGGTCTGTTTATGCTCCTTAAGTTCTTTCTCTAAATTATCAATCCTAGTAACTGATTGAGGTACTAGGTGGAGCAAATCAGTTACATTGATTCATGTAGCCTCAGCATAAGTGGAAGTAGGACCTTAAAGTGGTGAGGACTTAGGAGGTGATGTTGGTTGTGGTTCAGGAGAAGCTGGTTGTTGTATAGGTGAAGGTTGTGGTTGGTCATATGTGTGTTCCATAGGTTTAGGTGATACGGATTTAAGTTCAGGTGAAGATGTCTCAACTTGGGTAGGAGGAGTGTGAACAAAATCAGATGATGAGCCATGAAGTTCAGTCTCAGTTTCTAATTCTTGATCAGGGTGGGGTTTAGTTATAGGTTGAGAGGTAGAGGGTACCGATGCATTTGGTGGGGGTTGTGATTCAACAGGCTCTTCTTGTGGTTCACCTTGGTTTCATCATGTCCTGCAATCATGTTAGCTAACAATGGTCTATTCACCCTAGCAAACCCTCTATTCATGTTCCCAAAAATCTTTTTAGTCAATTGATAAGCTAAATAAAGATTTGTGTTAACAGGTTTGGCTTCCAAAACCATTGATAAAAATCTGGGATACATTAGAAACTTTTTTTGACTTGTTACATTGGCCACCATTGCTTCAAAAATCATTTTAGAAAAATTATAAATTCTTCCAGTAGATAGACAGATTAGCGCAGTAGCAAGTTTGCTACCGAACTGATCCTATCCCCCACTTTTAGAACTTATACAATGTAAAATGTGATGGACCATAAATTTCCAATTAGGAGTAAAAAGCTTTTTCCAAAATGTAAAAGTATTATCTATTGGATACCCCAAATTAGCCATCCCCTCAAAAATTTCAGCATTAGTGAACTCAGTGATACCATTTTTATCTGCGAGTTTAAGTTTATTTCTAATAGATGATTCAGAAATTATGTATTCATGGGTATCAATTGTGGCTTTTAATTCTTGTTCCTCATTATCAAGTGTTATGACAGTGACAGTCTGCCAAAACTGTTTGATTACTGAAACATAGATAGTAGGATTATGTTCCAAGGCATACCTGATGTGAATGCGTTTAAGAAAATCAACTATCTGCTCAAAACCTGCACTTCCTTCAGGTTTCTTAAGAAATCCCACCCGATTATGCTTAGGTACGAAAGCCATTGTAGTAGAAAGGTTGTGATTGTTGGTGATTATCAACTGGGTTTGACTCGTTTTGGTAAATTAGTACTGATTATAGCTGCTAATTGACTTTATATGCGAAAAAAAATGAATTTCAATTATCCCTCCGAGAAAATAGGCTCATTTTAATGAAGAAAACTATTTTAGGTGAGATAAAACAGTAAATATCTAATTTTGTATCATTATTCGCTTAAATATCCCCGCAATTTGCTATAACGGTCATATTTAGTGAAAAGTCAAAGTTGTAAGACCAAACAGTAGTAACGTCTAGTTACCAGGATTAATATTGGCCTACCAGACTTAAATCTGGTCAACCAGTATTAACAATTTATTGTCAGAACTAACAATAAGCTTACCAGTATTAACTAGTAAACTACCAGAATTAATAATGACAATACCAGAATTAACTTTTTCACAACTTCAGTGCAACTTTAATCCACGCTCCAATGCTCCATGCAATCCAAGTATAACATGAAAACGTTAAGCCACACACAAAATATACTACAAAAATATTCAAAAACACTATGTTTCTAGATCTAGTATATTTTAATAACTACTAAAAATAAGATAACCTATCATAATTAATTCTACTAACTAGTATTACTAGGTGACAAACTATACATGCAATCATCCCCTTAAATGTAGCTGAACTAGTTCCAACCTTTGCTGCAGTATGCTGAACTAGTATAGGTACAATAATAAGCTCCTCAACTTCATCTTCTTCCTCAGAAGCATTTGTATTTGGAGTACCTGCACTGTTAGTTATTTCTGAAGTACCTTTACCAGTAATGTAGCCTTTGCGACCTCCAAAGGTAACAGACCCCCCTTTGCATTCTTCAAAATCATCTAGGTAATCCTTGTTACCAGTCATGTGCCCTGAGCATCCACTATCAAATATACCTCTATCCTCCATGTTCTTAGTGGATGATCCTGCACATGAAAAAGATAAATTAGTTTCTCTTAGGGACCTAGGCCTTTACAGGCTTGGGTCTGCCTTGTAGACCTTTAGCATTCACAGTTCTAATAAAAGTTGGTCTACTATTACAATTAGAGTTTGGTCTAGAGTTCCTCCAATTATAACCTGCTAAGGTCTTAACAGCAGTGCCTCAATTTCCCTTTACAGCACTGAAATAAGATGTTTTTGCTGTATTTCTATCAATAGGTCTTCTCACAGGTGAATGAGATTTAGAAAAATGCCTTCTATGATTAAATTGATTCACCTGTGGTCTTTTAGGACTAAAGTTGTTTGAGGTCCTGGTAGGTACTGGCTGTCTAGATCTAACAGTATTAACATTAGAACTACCTGTATTAACTCTAGGCCTAACAGAATTAACATTTATCCTACCAGTATTAATATTAAACCTAACAGAATTAATGTTTGGGATACCAGCATTTAGTTGTACTGATCTAGGAACAAATTGATTAACATGATTAACCCTGTTTGCATTAGTCCATACTGGTTTTGCCACCCTGTTACCAGTATTAAAAACCCTTTGTTTCTTAAACTCAGCCTCTCTTGCCATTTTCTTTTCATAATAGTCACAATCTTTGATCAAATGACTTAGGCTGCCACAAACAAAACACTTTTTTTTGATGAAAGAGTAACCTTCTCCTAGTTCTCTTTCCATCATTTTATTCCAATTCTTTCCTTTAACTTCAGATGTCCCTTGATTTTTCATTTGTTGCCTAGGAGTTTTTACGTGTGTTGCACAACTAGGTTCAACTTCTTTTAATTCAAACATAACTTTTCATTAGTTATTACAGGCTTAGACGTAGACATCTCATTTGGTACACTTATACTTTCTGATTCAGACTTAGAAGAGTGCTCAGAGGTATTTCCACAAGACCCTTCATTGTCATTTGATTGATAGGTAGAATGCTCAGTAGAGTTGTCATCTGAGTAACTAACTTTAGGCTTTTGAGGTCCCTTTTTACCATAAACATACAAAGAATCATCAATTTCCTCTTGTGGTTTAGGAGTATAGTCTCCAGTTAATGGATGTGGAACTCCTTTGAAATTATCAGTCTTTGAAAATCTACTGTATAAAGGTTTGTTAAGAAAATCTCATTCCGTACACCTGTCATATCCCTTTTCTAACCCTTCTGAACTTGAGATAGTAAATGCTTCAAACTGTTGTTTTAAAATAGCTTTCTGCATCTTCTTTGAATTTGCATTACCACAAAACCTAGTCCTTATGGCTTCCCAAATTTCTTTTGCATCATCCATTCTATGAAATCTTCTCAGATGTTCCTTGGGAATAACCATGAGTAAGATGGTTCTTGCCTTCCTTTCCTTTTTAACAGCATGAATTTTTGCAGGAGATACTGGTGGAAGTATTCTAACAACACCATCTTTTCCAGTTGAGATTCTCTTCTTTAAATTGCCATTCTGAATTACCTTCCAAACATCATTATCAATATATTCAAGATAATGCTCCATCTCCATTACCCATATATCATACTCCTCCTTCTTCAGAATTAGGAGTTTGATATTTGAGATAGTGGTTGTGGTAGGAATGAGTTGTTGTTGTTGTTGTAGGAATGGTTGCAGTACCATTGTGGTAGGAGTTTGATATTTGAGATAGTGGCTGTGGTAGGAATGGTTGCAGTACCATTGTCTAATGCATCTTTATGGTATGATGCTTCATCATCACTAAGATGTTGAGAGAAATCATCATTAACATGTTGAGACATTTTTCTATATCTGGAAGTGATTGTTTATGGTTCTTGTGATTCTTCTTACTCAGAGTCCCTCTAGAGGCCCTGATACCACTTGTAGGTCCAAAGTCTTGGATCTGTTTAGCCTTTTGTA
>BQNB010054458.1:6812-39533 GCA_026074375.1 Tanacetum coccineum
TAAAGAAAATAGAAGACAACAAGCATGATTACCCGCTCGTTCCTGCGGGTCGTTAATTTTTTTCCCGTAGTTGCGAGGCATTATTATTTTTTATTTTTTTTATTTTGTGTGGTTTTATTTTTTCGTCCTCATGTTTAATAGTTTGTTTTTTTTCTTATATGAGCTTATGTGTGGGGCTCATATTTAAAGGTTTTTTTTTTTGGCTATACGGGTTTTTTTAATATAATTTTATGGGAACATGGCCTTTTTTTATTGTATTCTGTGTGAGTTTATTTTTTCGGTCTCATGTTTAATAGTTTGTTTTTTTATATATGGGCTTATGTGTTGGGTCTCATGTCGCGGGTATTTTTTTTATCTTAATAAGTCTATTTTTGTAATTTTTTTTTCTATTTTGTGCCAAGCGGTTTTTTTTACATTGCCTACAAAAAAAAGGCCAAATGGGTTGGCCCAAATTGGGAGCCCAAAGGGCCGAGCACTGTAGCGTATGGAACAAAACTACGTCGTTTTATTTTACGCGAGACATTATTATATTTATTTTTTTTCTTTTGTGCGGTTTTATTTTTTCGGCATCATGTTTAATAGTTTGTTTTTTTTCTTATATGGGCTTATGTGTGGGGCTTATGTTTAAAGGTTTATTTTTTGGCTATACTGTTTAATAGTTTTTTTTATATGGGCTTATGTGTTGGGCCTCATGTCGCGAGTATTTTTTTATCTGAATAAGTCAATATTTTTGTAGTTTTTTTTTCCATTTTATGCCGAGCGGTTTTTTTACATTCCCTACAAAAAAAAAAAACCAAATGGGCTGGCTCAAATTAGGAGCCTAATGGGTCGGGTACTGTAGCGGAGCTGCCAAAACGGCAGCGTTTTAACCCTCCTATAGTATATGTATATAACGAGTTGGCATATGACCCGCGCGTTGCGGCGAGGGCTTTTAAACATGCATCCAAACACCCCAAAACACACAGAAGATCTAACAGAACCTGTGTGTATTATGAAATTAAAACTTAAAACAAATAGGCAGCTTAAGGTACTTGCCAATAACTGAAATAAAGATCATGAACCCAGGTTTCGTAATATACAAAGGTTTCGTAATATACACAGGTTTCACAATCACGAACCTAAAGAATTTCGTAATATACACAGGTTTTGTAATATACACAGGTTTATTTTAGCTATAACCGAAAAGAAGATCTTGAAAAAAGAAGTTGCCAATAACTGAAAAGAAGATCATGAACGCAGGTTTCGTAATATACACATATTCTGTTACGAAACCTGTTGGGTCAGCTTCAACAAACTCACAAACAAATATCTATTTTCAATAAATTCTTAAATACTTAAGAGTACAAATTCACAAATGGTCGGTGGCAACTGTAGGCACTACATCTGACCAGTACGTACAGGGCCCAAAAATTTTAAGCCAAAATGCTGGCCCAAAGTAAAAAAAAAAATTACCAAAACGACCCTCAACCTTTTATTTTTACAGGACTTTTTTAGCGATAATTTAAAAAAAAAAAAAAAACAACCCCTCCTCAAGTTCTTTTATTCGCCCCCACGCCGCCAACGCGCAGGTTAAATTCCAACTCGTTAATTTACATTATGGCTAAGCCTATCTTAACTTTGTTATTGATGATTTTACTTTATATAAGTTAAGGTTGTTGAGGAAATTATGAACAATCATTAACTTATATAGGTTACAATGGCTAATAACAAACCTAAGATAAATGAGTTTAGCCACTAATGTAAACAAAAGATAACAAAAGAGGCCTTGAAATTAATAGTGTAAATACGTTCTAGTTTTTGAATAATATTATACTAGTAACAAAATGGCAACTCAAAAGTCTTTAATTTTGTTTTCTATACGGTGCCTATATGAACTCCATCTCGGCAAAATACGTTGTATAAATGTGACTCTCACGAATCGGCTTGAATATTTCTAACTGATGGACACGTATGTTACAAAAAATTTTGTTTAATGTTTAATAAGACGCACAATATACATTGTCTAGATTTATAATTGAACGATAAAAGATTTTTAAATTTGCATATCTTTGACATGTATGTTCACTTTTCTTTACCATATTTGCTAGGTTGAATTTTTTTTCAATGAAACGAGCTATATATTATGGATCCTGAATTTCGACTCTCCCAACAAAAATGATAAAGTTCCGTCCTTAAATGGAAAAAAAATGCATAATACGTCCAATAATATTAGGCTTGACACTTTAATATGTTTGGAATGCCAAACTAATGGCGCATTTCATGCAAAATGCTTTTCATATGATTTGCATATTGGTTAACAATAAGTGCGTCAGGATTTGGAAAGAGTGTTTGTTAAAGAGGAAATCAAAGATGCTGTTGGATTGTGGTTTAGATAATCTCCTAAGGCCTTGATTGTTTCACTTTTGGTTTTTATCGTAGATATTGTATATTAATTGAAGGCGATGTATGGAAGCCGTGAATCACTTTTTTGAATACTGGTTTTCTCATTCAGGAGGTAACTCGTCCTTTATTTTGCGTTGATCTGAAATTTCAAGGGGCCTAAAAATGTGAATGGAAATAGACCTATAGTCTTTATTTGGCAGCTCTTTATAAAATCATTACCCAACTTCTCGCTAATCGTCTTTGACTCGTCATTGATCGTCCTGTGAATGAAGTGCAATCGCCTTTAATGCAAATCGGTCAAATTTTAGATTGCCCATTATCTTGAACGAGGATTATTCATTGGTGTACAAAAAAGCTAAAAAGAAGCAAACTCTTATTTTCAAGGTTGCCTTTTGAGAAGGCTTTTGATTCCTGTGCTTTGGACTTTTTGGATGATTTTTTGAATTAATTAGGTTTTGGGTCTCGTGGCGTGATTGGATCCGAGAGTTGTTTAAAAATTCTTCTAAGGTTCGATTCCTGATAATGGGAAGCGCCGACCTCTGAGTTCAATATTTCAAGGTTCCTCAAACAGGGAGATTCCTTTATTCGCCTTTCTGTTCATACTCTCTGTCAATGGAAAGTCTGCATTTGTGTCTTATCAAAAGGTTGTAATGCGGGTCTCTACAAAGGTGTTGTTTTAGATAAATCTCTGTAGATTTCTCATCTTTTTTATGCTGACGATGTGGGTCTTCATTGGACAATGGTGCGATTCTAATATTTCGACCATCATTCGTGTGTTGGACTGTTTCTTTCAGGCATCAGGTATGCGTATTAATCTCTACAAGAGTAAGATTATGGGAAAGTATTGTTGATAACTATTTGGTTACTCAAGCTGCTAATAAGCATTGGCTGCTTGACTCTTAGCATTCTTTTCAAACTTGGGTTGTTAATATTGGTAGTTCACATGTCTCGAAGTCAAATCGTGGGATAGTTGTTCTCAACAAAGTTTCAGGTCGCCTCTCAAAAGGAAGTCGACAGGTTCTAGCACGTTGGCGATAGATTAACCCTTCTTAAATCAGTTTTAGTGCTATATCCGATCTACACTATGTCGATGTATAAAGCCCCTATGTATGTGATTAATAAATTAGAAGCAATTCGTAGTCATTTCTTCAATGGTGGGGATCCTAACATTCGCAAAATGACGTTTGTTAAATGGGAAAACGTCTTGGCTTCTAAGGATAAGGGTGGTATGGGTGTCTCGAGTTTCTTCCTCTTAAACGGCGCAATCATCTTTAAAGGAATTTCGGCGATTTCATTCTCAAGGCTTCCTCATCTTTGGTCTCGTGTTATTAAGGCTATTCATCGTGTCGATGGTAAGCTTTGGTTATCATTATAAGCCTATTGCGTCATCAAATTGGATTGATATTGTTCGCACTCTCCCTATTTTTGTTAAACAGGGGTGATTTGATCTTTTAGACACATAAGAAAAGGTTGGTACTGGGGAGAAAACTATGTTCCAATTATGCCAAGGGATTACCCACCCAGACAAATCCTTGACTCTAAAGGTGCCATTCCCACAAAAACTGCTGCTGATGCAAAAATAGCCATCCAAGAAATGGCCGAATACTCTCAGAATGGCATAACGGAACATCTTCAAAAGCCAGAAGTACTGAAACTTCTGACGGACTGGTTGCTATACAAGCCCAGCTCAACAACCTTAGGAGAGAGATTAAAAAGGTCAACAAAAAGTATACGCTGCTCAGGATGGATGCGAACTATGCAAAGGACCACACTACACAAAGGACTGCCCACTCAAAAAAGAAGGGAATACTCTTGAAGAGGCTTATTACACATAGTTTAGAGCACCCTATCAACCTGGAAGACAGTATAGAGCAGCAGGGCCAGGATTCTACCAACGCAACAACGGAAATTCTTCGTACCCTGATCGAAGACAGACATTAGAGGAATCACTGACCAAATTCATGGCTGAGTCATCAAAGAGTCACGAAGAGAACTTAAACATAATCAAGGAGATTCGAGCTTCTACCGATGCAGCTATAAGAAATCAAGGAGCATCGATTAAGACCTTTGAAATTCAAATTGGTCAAATGAGCAAAGTCTTACAAGAAAGAGGAATTGGAGGTCTGCCTGACTCAACAAAACCAAACCCAAGGGACCATGTAAAATTGATCTCAACCGCTAAAGCTGATTCATATGAGATATCCCGTATGGGATGTAGTCCATACGCCGTATCGATCTCACAACACGGTTGCATATTTTCTGAAACAGTTCCCTTCCCAAGGCGACTACAAACTAACTGCTGTGAATTATTGGAGGAAAGGCACAAGATGTGAAGATTCTGGAAGCTTATGATCACACCTTGCCTCAGAAAGAAAAAGACCCATGGAGCTTTACTTTACCTTGTTTTATTCATAATGTATGTTTTGATAAAGCCCTTATTAACCTAGGAGCAAGTGTGAGTGTTATGTCATTTTCTACCTACACCAACCTTGGTCTAGGAATTTTATCTCACACTAGGTTGACCATTGAACTAGCTGACAGAACAATAAAACAGCCAAGGGGTATTGCTGAAAACGTGCTAGTTAGAATGTCAAATTATTTTCCCATAGACCTTATCATCTTGTAATACCCGAGGATGACGATGTCCCTTTGATCCTCGGTCGACCATTTTTATCTACTGCCCATTCCAAGATTAATGTTTACAAAAGAAAAATTACTCTAAGGGTCAGGGAAGAAAAACTTGTTTTCAAAAGTATTAAGCCCGCCACTAGCATAATCAGGAGGGTCTTTATGTTAAAAGATCTTGATTAAAAAACAAAGCTTATAGGAGAGGATAACGAGTCATTTAACCTACTTTATGGTAACTACATTGAATTAAATGATTTGGACACACCTCTAGAACCCGAGATGAATCAAGATGTTGATTTTGAGCCAACTTTTGTCAATGAACCTGATAATGTTAAAACCAGTTCTAAGTGTTGTTATAAAATGAAATTTTCTTGCACGATTGGGTATAAAAATGTTAATGTTGACTACCTCCTGTCTGTTAATTTAATAACCAAAAGCTTTTATTATTCCATAATTAAGGACAAGGACGCTCATGAAGGAAAGAGTCTAGCCGAAGCTCTGATAGATATACATGTTTTTGTCAGAAAATTTTCTATTCTTACAGGTTTTATCATCATTGACGATGAAGATGTAACAAGATATGTTGCGCTCGGCATACCATTTTTATGAAATACGTGTCATGCCAAATGATTATGAAGAAATTTGCTCACGGGGATAAATGCGAGCGAATCATGGATATATGAAGAAGGGGTGAAAAAAGGTCTAACTTAAAGATCGGCTAAAAGTAAAGTGCTTCCCGAGAGACAACCCAGTGGTTTTTAAATTGTTTGTCGCATTTTTAATTGTTTGCATGAGTCTGTCTTCCCAGACACACCTTACGGCGTATCGAACCCCTCTGGATACGGCGTATGGATGTATCTGGACGTTATCAGTTTGTAATTTAATTTCCAGTACTTTAAAACTATTTAATTGTTTTTATAGGTTACATACGGCGTATCCTAGGGTTTGGGATATGGCGTATTGATCCATGTACATCATGTGTGTTTAATTTTTTTCCTGCATTGTAACCATTGTATAACCGAGATAGGAATGCACTTTGTCTTTTTAAACTTTATGCATACTTGCAGTACAGGAATCGACGATATGGATACTCTGAAACGACGTGTGTTGACTCGTATGCGAAATTCTGACGCCTCGTCAACCACAATTTTGCTCAAGAACTAAAATTGGAGAATCATCTCGAGCAACATATCAAGGGAGTTCCTCGTTCTAATTCTATTTCCCATTTTCTTTAATTGTTTTATCTATACAACAAGGACGTTGTATAATTTAAGTGGAGGGGGATAGAGAATTAGAACACCTACTTGTCCTTTCTTTTACATATAATATGCTATATGCTTAAAATATGCCAAATTTAAATTTTTTTCTAGCGTAACTATTGTAAAAATTACTAGTTCCATGATCTCGCGCACTATAACCCTTAATACCAATTGTGAGAAATAAGCCTATTCCCGTTTCCCAAACTATTACTAAAAGTTTTCACAAAAATTATGAAGTGTGTCAGTGATGTAGTGGGACATTTAAAACTTGCTTTGTATATCACTCGAGACCACAAACGATGTGAGTTACTAATGGACTTAGATGGATAAATATTTTAACTGGTAATTTTCTAGAAATAACAATCAAAAAGCCTAAATGTTGTAAAAATTAACTAACAACACTGTTATAGTTAAATCTCATGTAAACCCCTTCGCTTACTCCACTATAAAGTAAGATTCCCCTAGAAAAACCTGTTGAGCCATTCCTGTCTTTTTCACACTATATGTTTATTTCTTTACACCTTCGCATCTTAGCCTACCCTGTAGATTAAGCCTACTTAATCAAAGTTGCTAGTTGCTTTTGTGTAAAGTTTTGTATTTCCTGTGTCAAAGTGAAATTTTCTATCTCCGATTAGGTCGGGGAATTTGCACAATTGCCATGGAAAATATGACTTGTGGTATTTTACTACTTTCACGATTTATATATTTATGCCGAAGTGAAGTGTTAAAGTAAAAATTATCCGGATGAATTATGATTGTGAAGACGGTGAAATTGCACTGAGGTTTATGTTATGAAAAAAAGAAAAAATAGAAAAATGCATCAAAAAAGACAAGGAAGATTGATAGTCTGTTCGCTAAACTTAAACCGATGAAATTCTTGAAAGGATCGATTATTTGTTGATATGTGGATAAACATCAACGATGTATAGTTTCATATAAAGTGGCCGATATCACCACTTTTGTAAAAGTATGTAACTTTGGGATATTGGGAATTGACCATTATGAATCCAAACTTAGGTTTTGTCTTTGTTATTCTATATCGAGGCTTTTGTATATATTTTGAGTCTTTATCATGGAACGTTTAGAAAAGTTACTAGCAACTACCTTATTTGTTCAAGCTTAATCTATTTGTTTTTGAAATTTATTTAACAACAATTTGCTTCCCTTTCCTAGAAACTAACCTTAGGTTTTACTCGAGACGAAGTTTGAGATCAAGTCATTCATGTCCTATTCAATTGCGTATATTACGCCAATGTATGCGTGGATTCAGCAACCTTGTTTGATTTATTACATTTGGTGAAAGTTAGAAGATCCCTACCCTTATGTCATATCTTCATCCTAACCCTTGGTTTAAACTCGAATGAGATGTGATCAAACACACATGTCTATTCCTCGTTACGACCGTACGGCCTGTGTATGTGTGTGCTTCAGCTGCCTGTTGGTGTGATACTATCATTGAAAGATTGTTTAGAAAAGATCAATCCCTTACCTTAAAATAAAAACCTAATTTACTACCTTTGACTTGTTTCTTCTACCTTAGCACTAGTGGTGGAGATAGTGTATCCTTGCCCAAACATATGATATTAAAACTAATCATAACCTAGCAAATGAGCGACCAAAATTGTTACAGACACCCTAAATAGTTGAGTGATCAGAGTGTTTTCATTTCCATAATTGTCGTGAGGTGCTTGGTCTTGTACAAGTATTAAAACGAAAGAATGCTTAAACGGAAAAATCCTTGACTTTGGTTGGGATACATTTTCAATATAATTTAGAGTCTACTTGAGGACAAGTAGGATTCAAGTGGAGGGATATTTGATGACATCAAATAACGTTACATTTATACTATCATTTATCCCAATAAGTTACCCAGTTTTATATAATTATTGCAAGAATTTGTACTTAATTGCTTAAAAGTGTTATTTGCATTAATAAGGAGTGATTTGTAAGACATGCTAAAAGGCGCATATTTTGGAGCTAAAATAATGATATTTAAAGATTGCCAATTTCTGACCAATACGCCGTATCCAGAAAAGAGATACGGCGTATTAGCGCCAACTCTTCACAAGAAAACGCGCAAGACCAATTCCCAATACGGCGTATTCAACTTCTATCATACGCCGTATCCAGGTGGATAGACATTCAAAGATACGAGGATAAATATATTTTGGGAATGAATATTTGATTGATTATAAACTTAGCGCGCATTCCAAGGAAAATACCCCAATACGCCGTATTAGCCTAGCCCAATACGACATATCCAGTATTTTTCACACACTATAAATAGAAGACTCAAAAACGAGTTTTCAGTGTGCAAAATCATATTCTCTATACCATACACATAAAAGACGATTTTCTGAAGAAAAGAAGAGCAACCAAATGTAAAGCATGCGATCCACGATTCCAAATAGACACCAGTGTAATTCCGATAACTCTTGTAGATCCATTTAATTTTTGGTATCGTTCGGTAAAACGTTTAGTTTACCTTGGTTATTTGATCACGCTTGTATAATTACAATGGTTATGGGCTAATACCCTAGGGTATTAACCATCTTAATGAAGATTTAATATTTGGTTTATTTTAAAATTGATTTCTTAATTTATCATTGAAAGTTAAATTATGTTTATCACATGATACTTGTCTACGTGTTTGAATATGCGACCTATCATTCAACTGGGTCTAGTTACGCCATAACAAGTTAACTAGATTACTGGATAGTGATCGTCGTTTGTGTGTATATTTATTGATTTAAGTTTTAAAATTAATATTTTGCTGACGTAAACCAAAAACAAAACCACTTTATAACGGGCAGTGTACATCGATCGATAGTTTTTCCGTAGAAGCATGGTTCGAACACTTAAAGCGAGTTTAAATCTATCAATTTAATTAATATTTTTGTATCTAATCTATGTTTAATTCTACACAATTCTAAACCCATGTCTGTCCTAGATCCTAATTTAGCGGGAAAAGGGGGTTTTCACCTAGAGAGACGGCACGTATAGTTGGTACTACAATCAATTCAAGCCACTATACCACCTGCTAATTAACAAAAGATAAAAGAGCGGTCAACAAAATAAAAAATGTATTAAGCCTTATTAATTCGATTAAAAGTTGGTTTGTTTCTTAAGTGCAATGATTTTTTTCTCTCGAGTGCATATCATTCTTAAGACTTAGGCTTACATCATCCTAAGACCTAGACACAATAATTATTGTCATAATTACAGCATCCGCCATATATCACCATATATGCTGATTATAATCCTATCTTATGGATTTAAAGCAATGTGGGTTGATCTTGTTTAAAAAACCCTAGCTCATAGAGACTTTACCCACTAACCGCTTAATGGCAATTTATACACTAGTAGTCCAATTGGTCCAACAAGTCCAAAGTAAACGAGAACGTTACTTTTGAATTTATCTAGGTCACCAGTTAGTTAACACGATCAATAAACCATGTAAATTCAATTAACCTTGTTAAGCCCAAAGCGTATCCTAGAACACAGACTAAGAAGGACAATAATTGTGTACAATTATTCTAGATTAATGAATTACGCAATGGATAGCTAACCCAGACTCTAGATCAACTTGGTACCTATCACTATCATCCATTGAATGATAGGTTCCATACAAAAGCGTCGTAAACATATATAAAATTGATAAAAATAAACAAGCATACAACGATAAAATCAAGAAATCGAGATAAATAATTACCAAAAATCAGATCTTCATTATAATGGCTAATACCCGAAGTATTAGCCTTCAAAACCTCATAATAAATACAAGAGCAAATAAATAAGCCAGGTAACTAACCAGTTACGAATGAATACCAAAAAACTGATCGATTACTAAAGTATGACAGGAATTACACGTTGGTCTCCCTAAGGAATTTTATAAACGATGCTCGACCATCTTTTAGCTATTTTTTCTCTTCTGAAAATCGTCTTATATGTTTAGGTATCGAATATGATTTAAGCACCCTTAAAACTTGTTTGAGTTTTGTATTATATAGGGTTCTGGAAGTCGTTCGATACGGGAGTATCCAAGGAATGGATACGGTGTTATTGGAGATTTCTTAGAGTATGGACCATAATACCTTATATCATCCAGAATATAATATTCATTTCATATCTTGAATACGGGCGTATATTGAGTCTCATCTGGATACGCATATGACTTTAATCCTCTGTGTCTTTTGGGTGATGTAGCACGTATATGCCGTATCTTCCTGATGGATACACGTAATTGGTCTTTAAGAAAAGTAATCTTCAAAATATCTCATTAAGCTCCATAATGCGTGCCCTTTTGCTATCTTTCACCAATACTCCATAATTACTTGCAATTCTCAAATATAAACATTAAGTAACCAATTCTTTGCAATAAACTATACAAAATTGGTTGAATAACATGTGATAAATGATGCTATAAAAAATATACGTTATTTGATGTCATCAAATATCCCCCCACTAGAATCCTACTTGTCCTCAAATATCCTTTAGAAGTTTATAAAAAATGTATCCCTAAGGATATTTAACAGTTAATCATTTATTGGATCTAAAACAATTACACAACCAAATACATCAGAAATAGGAAGATATTAAAACACTCAATCACTCAAGAATCTATGTGGTAACATGTAAACTAATTTCGCTCAATTTCTCGTCGTTGACCGAGATTCTAACATAAGCTTAGCAAGGATAACACACTCCACCGTAAAGCAAAGGAGTAATAAAATGTAATAATGGTTTTGTATGGAAAGGCTTACAGTTGATCATTCTACAATCTTTCACCAGAAGTACCACTCCAACAAGGCAGCTGAAGCACACATACATGGCCGTAACGACAGAATATACACGTGTCTTCGATCACATCCTCATTCGAATTTAACCAACTGTTAGGATGAAGAATGATATAGGGTAGGGACCTTCTATCTTTCACCAAAAGTCATAAACCAACGAGGCAGCTGAGACATGCATACATGGCCGTAACGACGGAATAGACATGCACGCTCGATCACATCATCATTCCCGTAAAACCAGCGGCTAATCATTAGATGAATGGGAAGTAAATTGTTGTTAAATAAAAATCAAGAAACAAATATATTAAGACTTAAGATACAAGTTGCTAGACACTTTTTTCCCCGACCGTTACCATGACAAAGACACAACTATTTACAACGTCTTGATCATCGATAAAAAACAACAACCTAAGTTGGCATTCCTGTAACGATCAACTTCCCAATCGTCTCCAAAAAAAGAAATAACAAAAGTAATAAACAATAACCAAATTAATAATAAAATATAGAAAAACTATGAAGAAATAAAAAAAAGACAAAGACGAAAAAAAATAAAAAACAAAAAAACCAATAGAGAAAAAAAAAAAACAAAACAAAAACCTAAACAAAAGAACAAAACACAAAAAGAAAAAAAATAGCAAAATTAATAAAAACAAATAGCAAACAAAATAAAGGTCCAAACAAAACAAAAAGAAAAGAATAAAAAAAAAAATCAACTAAAAAAAAAAAAAAGAAAAAAAAGACAAAAAACAAACAAAACGTAAAAAAAAACAAAGAAAAAAATAAAAAAAAAATAAAAAAGAAATAAAACAAAGGAAATCAATAACATAATAAGAACAAAGAAAAAAAATACCAAAGCAATAAAAAAAAAAAAAGATCCAAAATACAACAAAAAAACAGAAAAATCAACAACCCAAGCAGAGATAAAAAAAACACCAGCACCCCCCAATTAATAACCCCTTCCTACAAAGACATAAAGATCCCACACACACTACACAAAGAATCTACACACCGCATCTGAAACCCCCCCCACCCCCAGACCCCCCCCACCTCACCAGCCCCCCCCACCGACCCCTCCCCCCCACACCCCCCCACCCCACCCACCAACCTCCTTCCCCCCCTGTCACCCCCAACAACCCCATCCCGCCCACCACAACCTCACAGCCCCTTCAAGCACCCCTCCGCACCCCCTGTATCCCTCATCCCTCACCCCCACCCACCCCCACCCCCCCATTCCCCCCCCTCCCCGCCCGCCACCCACAACACCCCCCCACCGACCCCCCCCCCCCCCACCACCGATCTCCCCAGACCCCCCCCCCCCCCCAAACCCGACACCCCCCCCCCACTCCACACACCCTCCCCCACCCCCCTCACCCCGCCACCCCCCACACCCCCCTCCCCCCTCACCCCCCCACCCCCCTCCCACCCCCCCACCCCACCTCTAACACCCACCTCACCCAACCCCCCCCCCACACACCCGCCCCAAAACCCCCCTCCCCCGCCCCCCCCGCTCCTACCCCTTCCCCCAACCCCTCCCCCCACCACCCCACACCCCCGCCCCTCACCCGCCCCACCACCCCCATCCCCCCCACCCACTCCACGCCCCCCCGCCCCACCCCTCCCCCTCACCCCCACCCCCCCCCAACCCCCCCACACATGCCCCCCCCCACCCCACACCCCCTACTCCTCCTCCCCACTCCCACGCCACCCCTCTCCCTCCCCCCCCCCCCCCTCCACCACCCGACGGCCACACCTCCCCCCCCCCCCCCCCTCACACCGCATACCCCCCCCCCAACGCCCCTCCAACCACCAGCCCCGCACCACCCCTACCCCCCCCCCACCTCCACCCCTGCAGCACGCCCCCCCCCCACGTACCCTCCCCCCCCCGTCCCCTCACCTCCCCCGCCCCCCTACCAACCCCAACCTGCCTCCACATCCGCCCACCACACATGCCCCGCCGCCCCCTTCCCCCCCCTTCCCCCCGCTCCCAACCCCCCCCCCACCCACACTTCCCCACCCCCCAACACCAACACCCCCCCCACCCCACCCCCCCCCCCCCAGCACTCCCCCAACCCCTACCCCCAACGCACCCCACACCGTCCACACCCCCCAACCCCAACCACCCCCCTCATCCCCCCCGCCCACCCGCCACCCCCCCCTCACCCCCGCTCCCCCGCCAGCGCCCGCGCCCCCCCCCCACCCCCCTCCCCCCCCACCCTCACCCCCCACCGCCTCACCTGCCCCTTCCCTCCCCCTACCCCCGCCCACAACCCGTCCCCACCCCCCCCCAACCCCCCGCCCCATGCCCCCCCCACATATCCCACCCTGACCCCCCCCACCACCATGCCCCGCTCATCCCCCCTAACCCCCCCCCCTACTTCCCGCCCCCCCCCCCCCCCCCCCCCCCCCAACCCAACCACTGTCACCCAACCCTCAACCGACTCAGCACCTCCCCCCGCCAGCGCCCTCTACCCGCCCCTTACCCCACCCCCCGCCCCACTCCCTACCACCACACCTACCCCCCGACCCCCCCCCCCCCTTAACCCCCCCCCCCCCCCGACCCCCACCCCCCCCCCCACCCCTCACCGACCCCCCCCCACCCCTCCCCCCCCCCCCACCACCATTCCCCCCCCCCCCCCTCCACCCCATCCCCCCCCCCCCCCACCCCCCCCCCTACACCGCCCCCCTCTTCCCCACGGCCCCCACGCCCCCCCCCAATTCCATCTTCCCCCGCACCCACCCCCCCTCACCCGCCCCTCTCCCACAACCCCACCCCAAACCCCACCCCCCACCCCCCCCCCCCACCCTACTATCACCCTCCCACCCCCGCCCCCCCCCCCCCCCACCCCCCTCCCTACCCTACCTCTCCCCCTCCCCGCCCCCCCCCACACAACCAACCCCCCCTCCCCCCCCAACCCCCCCCACCCCGCCCCCCCCCCCCACCCCCCCCCTCCCCCCCACCCGCTCCCCCCCACTCCCCCAACTCCCCCTCCACCCACCCCCCCCCACCCCCCACCCCCCCCCCCAACCCAGCCTCACCCCCCCCACCCTCCCACCCGCCCCCCCGCTGCCCCCAACCACCACCCACCCCCCCTTCACCCCCCCCATCCCCCACCTCCCCCCCCCCCCCCCCCTCCCATCCCCCCGCCCTCCACCCCCCCACACCCCCACCCACCCACCACCCCCCCTACCCCCCCCACCTCCAACCCTCCCCCCCCCCGAACCCACATCCCGCTGCCCCCCCCCCCTCTCTGCCCCCCTCTCCTCCCCCCCCCCGCACCCCATACCCCCCCCCACCCCCCACCACCCCCACCCCCTCCCACCCCTCCCCAACCCCCCCCCTCCCCCCCCCCCACCCCCCCCTAACCCACCCCCCCCCCACCCCAACTCCTCCCACCCCCCCCCCTCCCCCCCCCCCCCCAGCCCACCCCCCCCACCCCTATCCTCACCCTCCATCCCCATCCACCCACCCCCCCCCCCATCAAACTCGCCCCCCCCCCCACCACCCCAGCCCCATCACGTCCCCCACCCACCTCACCCCCCCCCCCCCCACGCCCCCCATCTCCCCTCCCCTCAACCCCCCCCCCTTCCCCCAAACCCCGGCGCCCCCCCCCCCCCCCCCCCACCCCCCCCAACCCCACCCCTCCACCACCTCACCCAACCCTCTCCCATCCCACCCCCCTCCCCCCCCTCCCAACCTCCCCCCCCAACCCCTCCCCACTCCCCCCCCCCCGTGACCTCCCGTCCCCTTTCCACCCCTACCCCCCCCATCCACCCCCCCCACACCCCCCCCCACACCCCCACCCCCTCACCCCCTCCTCCGCACCCCCCTAATACCCCCCATCCCACCCCCCACCACCACACGCCCACCCCCCCCCCCCCCCCCCACCCCGCACCCCTCTCCCCCCCCCCCTCCCACCCCCTATCCCCCCCAGAATCCAGAAAACCAACCCCCTTCCCCCCAAAACCGCCCCCCTAACCTCACCCCCCCACCGCCTGCCCCCCCTCCCCCCCCCCCCCCCCCCCCACCACCCCCCCCCCCCCCCCCCCTTACACCCCCCCTCCCCCACACCCCCCCAAACCCTTCCCCCCCCACCTCCTCCCCCACCCCCCCCCCCCTCCCCACTACCTCACCCCCGCCCCCCCCCCCCTCCCCCACTCCCCCCCACCCCCCCGACCCCACCGCCCCCCCCTCCCCCCCCCCACCCACCCCCAGCCCCCCCCCCCCACCCCGCCCCCCCCACCCCCCTCCCAGCCCCACCCCCCCCTGCCACACCTCCCCCCCCCCCCCAGCCTCCCACCCCCCACTCCCCCCCCAGTCCCTCACCCCACACCCCGCCCCCCCCCCCTCTCCCCCCCCCCCCCCCGCCCACCCCCCCCCCGCCACTCCCCCCCCCCTCCCCTCCCTCCCCCACCACCCCCCCACCCCCCCCCCCTCACTCACCCCCCCCCCCCACCCCCACACCCCCCCCCCCCCCCCCCAACCTCCCCCCCCACCACACCAACCTCACCACCCCGCCACCTCGCCCCTCCCCCCCCGCCGCCCCCTTCGCGCCCCCCCCCCCCTCCCCCCCCCCCGCCCCCCGGTCCCCCAAATCCCCCCCCCCCCTCCCACCCTCCCCCCCCCGCCAACCACCCCCGGCCCGGCCCACCCTCAGCACTCCACTCACGCCCCCCTCCCCCGCCGATCCCCACCCCCCCTCCCCTCCCCCACCCCCCCCCCCCCCCCCCTGTCCCTTACCCCCCACCCCCCCTCCCCCTCCCGCACACACCCCCCCCCCCGCCCCCTCCCTACCCCCCCCAGCCCTCACCCCCTCCCTCCACCCCCGCCCCCCCCCCCCCCCACCCCCCTCGTAGCCTTCCCATCCCCCCCACCCCCTCCCCCCCCCCCCCCCCCTCACCCCTCCCCACCACCCCCCCCCCCCCCCCCCCCCCGCCCCCCCCACCAACACCTCACGCCCCTCCAACCGCTCCGCCCCCCGTCCCATCCCCCCCACCCCCCCCACCCCACACCCCACCCTCCCCCCCACCAACACCCCCCCACCCCCCCAACTAGGTCTCCCCCACCCCCCGACCCCCCCTACCCCCCCCCACACCAAACGGCCACCCCCCCCCGCCCCCACCCGACACCCCAATCCTCCCCCTCCCACCCAGACCCCCCCCCCCCCCCCCCCACCATACCCCTCCCCCCCCAACCCCCTCCCCGTACCCCCCCCCCCCCCTCGCCCCTCTCCATCCCCCCCCCCGCCCACCCCCCCACCCCACCCCCTCCCCCCGCACCTCCGCCCCCACACCCTCCCCCACCCCCAACCCGCCCCCCCCGCCCCCAACTCCAACCCCCCCCCCCCCACACCCTCCCTCCCTCCCCCCCCCTACTACCCCCCCCCCTCCCCCACTCCCCCACCCCTCTCCCCGCCCCCCCCCACCCCCACCCCCCGCCCCCGCCCCCCCCCCCCCCTCCAATCCCCACCCCCAACACCCCTCCCCCCCACCACCCCCACCCCCCCACCACCCCCCACCCCCCCCTCCCCCACCACCCGCCCCGCCCCACCCCCCCCCCCCCCCCCCCCCCCCACCTCCCCCCCACCCCCCCCCCAACCCCCCCCCCCCCCCCCCCACCCTCCCCCCCTACCCCCCCCCCCCCTCCCCACCCCACCCCTCCCTCCCCACCCCCCCCCCCTCCCACCCCCCACACCATCCCCCCCCACGGCCCCCCCCCATCCCACGGTTTTTATCCCCCCCCGCCGCCCCCCCCCCACCCCCCCACCCCAACAACCCCCCCCTACCCTACCCCTCAGGCCCCCTCATTCTCGCCCCTGCCCCCCCGCACCCCCCCCCCCCCCCCAACCCCCGACCCCCCCACCCCCCCCCACACCACTCCCACCCCCCCTCCCCCCCACCCCCCCAACCCATAACCTCCCGTACCCCCCCCCCCGCCGCCCCACCCCACCCACACCCCCACCCCCGCCCCCCCCCCCCCCCACCCACCCCGCCCCCCCCCTCCCCCCCCCCCTCCCACCACCCCCCACCCCCCACCCCGCCTCCTCCCCCCCCCAACCCACCACACTCCCGCCAAACCCCACACCCCCCCCCCCCTCCCACCCCCCCCCCCCCCCCCCCCCCTCCCCCCGCCCCTCCCCACCCCCCACCCCCACCTACGCCCCCTTACCCCCCACCCCCCCCCGCCCTTCCCCCTCCTCCCCCCACTTACCCCCACCTCTTACGGCCCCACTTCCACCCGCCCCCCCCCCGCCCCCCACCCCCCCCCCCACCCTCCCCCCACCCCACCCACCTCACCCCCCCAACCGCCCGTCCCCCCCCCCCCCCCCACTCCCCCCCCACACCCCCTTCCCCCCCCCGCCAACCCCTCCAAACACCCTCAACCCCCCCCCCCCCCCCCACCACACCAAACCACCCCACCCCCCACCCGCCAGCCGCCCTCAGTACCCCCCCCCCCCCTCCCCCACCCCCCCGCCCCTCCCCCCCGCCCCACCACCCCCCCCCCCACCCCCCCCCACCCACCCCACCCCCCCCACGCCCCCCCCTCCCCCCCTCCCCCCCCCCCCCCCCCCCCCCCCCCCCCGTCCACACCCCCCCCCCCCCCTCGCACCCCCCCCCCTCCTCGCCCCACCTCACCCCACCCCCTCCCACCACCCACGCCCCCCCCCCCCCACCCCCCCCCCCCCCCCCCGCCTCTCCACATCCCCCTCCCCCCACCTTCACCTCGCCAACCCACGCCCCCCCCACCGCCCCCCACCCTAACCCCCCAGCCCCCCCCCCCCCCTCACCTCCCCCCCACCCACCCCACCTCCCACCACCCACCCCCTGACCCCCCCCACACCCCCCCCCACTCCCCCCACCCCCCCCCACCACCCCCCCGCCCCCCACCCCACCCCCCCCCCTTCACCCCCCCCCCCTCCACCCCCTAAACCCCCCCCCCCTCAACCCCACCCCCCCCCCCCCCAAACCCCCTCCGCGACACATCAACCCCCCATCCCCCGCCCCCCCCCACCCACATCACCCACCCGCACCCCACGCACAACCCCTCCCCCCCCCGCCTCCCGCCCCACCCAACAACCAACCCCTTCCCCCCTCACCCCCCAACACCCCCCCCGCCCCCCCCCCCGCCCCCCTTCCACCTACCCCCCTGCTCCCCACCACATCCACCCCCTCCCCCAACCTTCCCCCCCTACCGCCCCCACCCCCCCACCCCCCCACCCACTACCCCCCCGCCCCGCCCCACCCACCCCCCAGTCCCCCCCCCCAATCAGCTTCCTCCTCCCACACAACCCCCACCCAACCATCAGCCTCCCCGCCCCCCCCCCCTACCCCCCGCCCATCCCCCCCCCCCTACCCCCACCGCCCCACCTTCCCCCCCCCCCACCCATCCGCCCCCCACCCTCCCCCACCACAGATCCCTCCCACCCCCCCCCCTCCCCCCCCCCCCACCTCCCTCTCCACCCCCCCCCCCACAACGTACACCCCCCGATCCCCCACCCCCCCCCCCCCCCCCCCCTCCTCCCAAATACCCTCCCCCACCCGCCCCCCCCCCCCCCCCCCCCCGCCCCCCCCCCTATCCCCCCCCACCACCCCCCCCCCCCCCCCCCCCCCCCCACACCACCCCCCCCTACTCCTCTCCCAACCCCCTCTAGCCACCCCCCCCCACCCCCTCCCCCCACCCCCCCCCCCCCACCCCCCCACCCTCCGCCAAACGCACCTCCCACACCCCAACCCTCACTACCCCCCCCCCCCCCCCCTCACCCCCAGCCCCACACCCCACCCCACCCCCCCCCCCCCCCCACCCCGCAACCCCCCCCAACCCCCCACCCCGCCCCCCCCCCCCACCCCCCCATACCCCCCCGCCCCCACCCTCCTCACCTCCCCCCCCCCCCCCCCCCCCCCCCCCCCCCCACCCACCCCCACCCCGCCCCCCATCCCCCCCCCCCCCCCCCTTCCCCACCCCCCCCCCCCCCCCCCCCCACCGCCCATCACCTCCCCCCCCCCCCACCCCCACCACTCCCGCGATCCTGCCTCCCCACCCCCCGACCCTGGCATTCACCCACTCCCCCCCCCCCCACTTACCCTGCACCCCCCCACACCCCCCCTCCACACCCCCCCCCCCCCACGGAAATCCACCCCCCCCCCCCTACCCCCCCCACCTACCTCTCACCCCCCCACCCCCCACGTCCCTCCCCCCCCCCCCCCCCCAATCCAACCCCCCCCACCCCCCCCCCAAAACACCCCCCACCCGCCCGCCCTTCCCCCTCCCCCCCCCTCCCCCCCACCACAATTCCACCCCCCCCCCACCTCCCCCCCCACCCCCCCCCCCCCCCTCTCCCGCCCACCCCCCCCCACCACCCCCCCCCCACCAACCCCCCCCCCCCCCCCCCTGACCCTCACACCGCCCCCACCCCCCCACCCCCCACAGCCCACCACCCCCCCCCCCCCTGCCCCCCCACCCCCCCCCGCTCCCCCAACACCCCTACCCTCCCCCCCCCACTACCCCCCCCCCCCCTCACCACCCACGCCCCCCCCCCTCCCCCCCCCCGCGCCCCCCCCCCACCCATCCCCCCGCCCCCCCCCCTGCCTACCCGCTCCCCCCCATCCCCCCACTAATCCCCCCCACCCGACGCCCCCACCAATCCCCCCCCACCGCCCCCCATCCCCCCCTACACCCATCCCTTCCCCCCGCCCCCACACACTCCCCCCCCCACACCCCCCCCCCCTCCCCCCCCCCCCCCCCCCCCAACCCCCCCTTCCCCCCACCCCCAACCCCCCCAACTCCAACACTCCAACCCCCCCCCCCCCCCCCAACCGCCTGCCCCTCCCCCCCCCCCCGCACCCCCCAAACCGCCCACCCCCACCCCCCCCCCCCCCATACCCTCACACCCCCCCCCCCCGCCCCCCCCCCCCCCCCCCCGCCCGCACTCCTCACCCCCCCACCCACCCCACCCCCCCCCCCTCCCACCCCCCCCCCACCCCCACCCCCCCCCCTCCCCCACCCCTAGCACACCTCCCCCCCCCCCCCCCCCCCCCCCCCCACACACCTCCCCCCCCCCACACCCACCCTCCCCACCCTCCCCCCCCCTCTCCCACCCATCTCCCCCACCACCCCAATCCCCCCCCCCACCCCCCCCCCCCCCCCCACGCAACTCCCCCCTCCCCCCCTCCCCCCCATCTCCCCCCGCCCCCCCCCCCCCAAACCAACCACAACCTTGCCCTAACTCGCACACAACCCACCACATTGACCCCTCCAAACCCACTAATCAAAAAACCTCCCTACACCCCCGCCACCACCCATACCAAACGATCCAACCAACCTGTGACAAAGCAAAATGCTCACCTAAAACTTACACCTTACTATCACCCACAATAGTAAAAAAACACATATTAATAACAATATAATATGCATAACGAATCTCAAATCACGTGAAGACAACACAAACATCCCGAACAAAAAAATTCTGGATACTACCAACGGAAGATCTTCATCGTTCTTCGGACTCACCATTAATAGTGCAGGTAGAAAATCACAAGAGCTATTAGACTATATAATATACATACCCATATTGCAATTGTGAAAATTATCCAACCGAGAACCAAAAAAGAAAAAGACCCAAGACTCGTTGAAAAACAAACTATTCCACCACAATAAGCAACTACAACTGTAAATTAAACTATAATCTAACAGGTTAGTTGAAGGTATAAGAAGGGTGTAACAAAATAAAAAGTTAGGGTTTAAAATTCCTACAGGATTGGCTCTACGGTTGTTCAATCTAGTGGATCATCACTCTAAAGAAGTAGAGTTGGAAAAGTGATTAAAAACGGAGATAACTAACCGGTCTACTTTACGTGTAATAAGCAACATGAAAAAGCGACTTGGGTGGATAATCTAAAATTTACCAATTTAAACAAGTTACTCCACTAATCCATAGTACTATATCAATTGCGGACTCGAGAGAAATACAAGCCAAGTTCTAAAGTCTACAACACACCGACCCACAACATAATGTGGAATTTGGGTAAACATTTGAAACAGAAAGGCTAAATCCACAAATAACTAACAAGTTATTTGTGTGCGGGGTTATGAAACATGTAATTTCACAAAGGGTTAATACACAAACAGCTTACAAAAGTTTCCCTAAGTAACTAGAGTAACATATTGTCACTCTGGTTACTAACTCACACGGGTTTGTTAACAAGATTACCTCAACGTTTATATAAAGTTTACACTAAGGTTATTAAGAGGAGGGGTTACCAGGTGAATAGCTGGTCTCACAATGCCACATGGGTCTCATCGTTATCCAACTCACCAAAAACACAAAAAGTAGGACCCACCATCTTCAGAACCAAAATACCTTAATAAGAACAAATAAAAACAGAACTTTTAAAAACAACTCAAATCCCTTTATAACAAAAAATTACCACACAATAACTACACATCTTATATAAGCTAGCAAACACACCCATAAGCTACCAATAATTTAACACACAAAGGTTTTGAAGTTGTACTATGAGGTCAGTTTGGACCATTTAATCATCAAAATCAAAATCTTCATTAGACATTCTTCGTCTCTTGGGTGTCAAACCACATGACTCGAGAAGCCATCTATCCCCAATAATATGTAGACCTCTCAAACCATATAGGCTTCGGTAACTGGTAAGAAATATCCAAACACACTCATTATCTCCTATGCCACCACCGTCAACCCGCTACACCCTTACAGCCACCATCACACCATCTAACCACCACCCATAATTACACCATGATACCACCAACCAGATCCGTGTACATGCCTTATAAACAACCTTAAATTAATCTAATATTTCAACAGCCAAAAAAATTCAAATCCTCATAGACTCCAAAAATTGAAAACCTTCATCAAATCTAGATCTAAGACTTATAAAATGTTCACCATACTTGGAAAGCACTTGGTTTAATTATCAGAGTTGAGACTTATAAAATGTTCACCATTTGAGATTTCATTATTTTTTCAAGATCTTAGTAGATTATTTAAGATCTTTGTGATGTATGTTCTTGACTGGATTCGGATTGTTGTTTGGATTTCGGTAGTTTGTTTCATAAAAGAAATGGTTATATGGGTTTAAGTTTGGATGAAGGTTTATAAGTTTCATGAAGGCTTCTAGATAATAATGGCGGTGGTTCAAAAAGGAAGAAAGCAAACAGATAAGAAAAAGAATTATAAGATGTTTATGTATTTGTTGACTAGTCGCAAACAAAGAAGAAAAGTTTCTCCACATAAGATTGTAACCGGGTATTTCAAGTTGTAATATAGGGAGTAACGTAAACAACCGGTCACGCAAACATGAGTAACTCAGATGAACAAAATGGAACTCTAGTTACTTAGGACAACTTTTTTGAAAACTTTAGTACCCTGTTTGTGTATTTTCACAAAAGTATGCTTGAAATTTTTTTAAATTTGAGCATAATTTAAGCATTTTAATGTGAAAAATAGGACAAATAAACATTCTAATTCCACCCCCACTTGATTTATACAACGTCCTCATTGTATATATAAAACATTAAATACGGGAATTTAAAAAGAATTAGAATGAGAAACTGCCCTGATAATTGCTTGGTAGATTCTCCAAATGTGTTTAGAGCCAACGATTATGTTGAACAGCCGCCTTGAAGTTTCAAGACTCCAACACTTCAAGATCTCTAGATATTTAAATTCTCCACCAATATTCATTGATATTTCTTTTACGAGATAATGTAAAAATATAGGAAAGAACATATGTAATCCTAACTTAGTACCCAACGGATAAATTTAAAATAAAACTAAACAAAATAATTACGTTTCAGTCAGGTGTATACTTACGTAACAGATAATGAATACGCCGTATTCAAAATCTACAATAATATTTTTAAAGTGCAATAAAAATAAAGACTGATAACGTCCAGACAATCAATACGCCGTATGGTATGGAGCGGATACGCCGTATTGATGTCTGGGAAAACAGACTCGATAACAAAATTAAATAACATTCCGGGTTGTCGCCCGGGAAGCACTTTTGTTTACAGTGAAGTCTTTAAGTTAGACTTTTCTTCAGATTCTCGTCTTATTCTATCTCATGTACGCTAATGTGCCCGCGTGTGAGCCATTCTTCCGTCTTCGCATTTCGAATGTATTCGGGTCCTTGATTCAAAACTCCTTTGTAGAACCCCTTAAGCTTTTGGTATGCATGCGAAATTCCATTCTTCTCATCTTTTTCACTTACCTTCAGTAATGATAGGATCTTGTTGCATTGCTCATTAGTGTGGCTTTTAAACCTCGGATGTGATCGCACCATTTGGTAAGTTGCTTCATCATCATTTTTTTAAAGGGTAATTATCCCTTCGAACCGTTTTGCTTTAATTACAACTTCTCTGAAGAACGATTCGCCAACAATAACATCGCCCATTCCTTCATCACGATAAGCATCCATATTTTCTAAAACTGCAAAGTTAGTCACAACGGAAAAAGTTCCAACAAAAATAGGCACATTTATTACGGCACTACAACATTATTCCCATTAGTACAAACCATCTTATCTTTTCATGTAGAGTTTATGAAACTTTTTGGACATCACATTGACAAAACATAATGGGAAAAAGTTAGCGTGAGTGAATTCAAATCCTATCATGCAAGAAAACCTTAAGTTGTGAGCACAATCTATATGGATCTTCTTATCATCGTACGACGCAATAACAAGGGTAATCCTCGAATCCAGTATCAAGATCTAATCCCCTAGTTCTAAATTCTCAATTGCCTCACTTCCTCAATGTGGGCATCAAATCATCTCCGTGATTTCTTTCTCCCTAATCTCATTGGTTCCTTTAGATCATTTAATTCATGTAATCTTCCAAGAAAAGGGTCTATGATCTATTTAACACCAAAGTCTCATCACCATAAGCCTAGCTTCTAAATCAATGATTCCATTCTTTCTCTCAAACTTGGCGTGTAGACCTTCTTAATTAAACTACTAGCATGTTTAACACTTATGAAAATAATCTTTTCTTCCTCTTGCCCTTAAAGTAATATTTCTTTGTAAACATCATCTTAAGAGCAGGGCGTAGAAAAAATGCTTCCGTGGATCAATGCACTTTGATATCGGATGTTTTACTGAAGCAAATCGTTGCGTGATGTTTAACTTTTCACACCAATATTTGAACGGATTATCACTGAATTATTTACCGTTGTCTGAGACTATTTCTCCTGGGAGGCTGAAGCGGCATACGATGTTGTCCCACACTAATTTTTTCACCTGATTGCCGGTGATAGTGGCCACGGCTTTTGCTTCTATCCACTTCGTGAAATAATCCATAGCAACTATCAAGAATTTGACATTTCCTGGTCCCTTTGGGAAAGGACCAGCTATGTCAATTCCCCACTTGTAGAATGGCCATGGAGCCGTGATTGGGGTTAGCGGCTGGTGGGGGTTTCTTGGCACGGGACGATGTACTTGGCAATCGTTGCATGTGCGTATCATATCTCGTGCGTCCCGATGCATGGTTGGCCAATAGTATTGATTCGTTAGAACCAACACACGTAATAATAAAATATAGAATATGATGGAAAATTACCAAATTACCCTTGAGGACAAAGGTAAAAAGGAAAATCTTCATAAATATATATAATATAATACGTATATTAACCGGGAAGTGTGATTCCCGGGTCGTTATTCCCCAACGATTTGTGAAATTGAAACCACGTTTGATGTTCGGACAATGATTTGAATTGGAAACAAAGATTGATTTGACTTTTTTACTTTTACAAATTAAAATAAGCAAATGATAACAATTAAGCATGAAAACAAGTAACGGGAAACCAAACTTTAACTAAAAACGCAAAACGGGAACCTTAAACGGCAGTTAAAAACCCTAAATTTCCAAAAATAAACTTACATTAAAATTTTCTATTTAAATGGACTCTAATTGACTAAAAAGGAAGTTTAAAGAAAACTAGAACAAAAACGGAGTTGAAATGAGCTTTAAAACACGAAAAATGTAAAAGGGAACGAATCCCGTTCTTTAAAAATCGAAATTTTGCAAATTAAACCCTACGAAGGCAAAACTAATTTTCCTAGAAACTTTATGATAAAAGAAAATTTTCTAAAAAAGATTTATATTTTTTTGATTATTTTTCTATTTTTTATGATTTTTTAAAGTTTTTAATAAAAATAAATGTTTAAAAATACTAAACTAATTATAAAAATTCTAGAAAAAATACAGAAAATAGCTTATACTAATTAGAACCTAGGAAAAATAAGCTTGAGGTCACAGCTTAATGAATAAGCCACGAAATAAGCTTAAACAGCTTATAAGCTATAAGGGAGAAAACGTGTATAAAAATTAAATGTTGCAAAGATATAATGAAAAAGTCCCCAGGGCGCGTTGGTAGTGGAGTGTGTGGTGTGTGTTATAAAAGGGGTTGAGGGTGTTGAGGTCGGGGGTTCGAGTCTTGCTCACCCCCGATTTCCACCTTCCCTTTTTTTTATTTTTGAAAACTTATAAAAGCAAAGTTGTAAATAAGCTAAAAATAAGCACTTTTAATAAAAGAAACTTTTTATGAAAAGCCCTAAATAAGCTATTAAACAGCTTAAATCTAGACAGAAACACTTAACTTATTTTTTTGGTATTTTTCTTAAACTAATAATCTAAAAGACCACAATAAGCTAAGTTTATGACAAATTAAGCTACTAATAAGCTAATACTAACCTAAAGAGCTAAATGAACAAGAATAAGCACAAAGAACAAGCCATAAGCTAGAAATTCAAAATAAGCACTTTTAGAAACTTAAAACCAAACAGTCCCTACAGGGATCTTTGAGCTTATTTTTAGATAAGCTCTTGGATCCTTGTGGGGAAATGGCTTATGCAAGCTTATTCTATAACTAATAAGCTACCTAAATCTACTTCTGAAAATGATTTTGAAACAAAATAGCTTAATGAAAAAGCACTATGAAAACAGACTTAAGACTTAAATCATGCTGAGTTTTACTTTTAAAATGAAAAGACAAAAAGCAATTTTGCAGCTGAAATTTAGATGACAAAATAAGCTAGAATTTAAAAACTAATTGCAAACTTGTAAACTATGATATATAAGCTACTTTTATGCTGAAAATTAAAACCTAACACCTATTTTATCCTACTGAAAATGAAGCTAGAAAATGACCTTTATGCTTTTTAACACTGCTGATGCAGTTGTCATGCATATGCACCAAAGATAAAGACTAGTTAATGCAGACTTGATGAACTAATTTTAACACTAACAAAACTCAAAACTTAAGCTAATAACATCTAATGCAAACACTAGAAATGATTAGAGCTTATAATGCAAACTAAACCTAACAGACTTGAACATTTACTAGACTAACCTTTTAAAACCTAAATAACTTCTAACGCTTATACAACTATAAAACAGACTTATATGAGCGATAAAAAACAATATTTTATAAGGGACCAAAAGGGCCCACAAGCAGTATAACTTGTAGGTAGTACTGACTGTGCTAAACACCCTTTAACTAAAACTCAAATACTTTTATTATTTAGAAATGAAATTAAGAGCTTAGATCCTACCCCCCCCCATAAGTACCAGATAACAAATAGCTTATAAGAAATCTAATGAACCTATTTCAACAAACAATTAAGCCAGAATCAAAGAACTAAGAACTATGCTAATATTTTTGAGTTTTTGACAGTTTTATGAATTATACTAAGAAATCTAAGATCTATGCTATAAAACTTAAAAACAGATATTCAAACATATTTAATAAGCACAATTAGACAGATTTAAGCACAAATAAGCTAGACTAATAGCAGAATATAAGCATATGCAAAATCAAAGCTAAGATACTTGAAAATTAAAGGAAACTTACAAAAGCCTTAGCTAAACAAAGGTAATAGTGCTCAAAAGAACTTTCAATAGCTCTAGCTTATCACAAGCATAAGCTAGTAAGGTCCAATAAGCTCTTCCATTGTAAGCTTAGCATCCAAAAGTCAATAATCCATAAGCAAAGGTATTAAGACTGATTTTATTGCTTTAAGTATATTAAGAGCTTTATTAATAGCTTAATTTGAGCTTAGAGACTCAAAGAAATTATATTGAGCTTATTAGAAGCTTATCAAACAGTAACATGAGAATTTAAATATTTAAAAACTTGTAAGGCAAAACGGATTAGGTAAAAACAAAGGAGAATTTCATTAACATTAAAACTGATTACAATAAGGTGAAAGTAAGAGTACAATGAGTTGGAAAAATTACACTACTTAAGCTCAAATTTTAAAAGCTAAAAATTACAATTTAACTAAAAGTTTTAAAAGCTAAAAAAAACTAGATATCTCGTGTGTGTGAATGTGAGGGCTATTTATAGCCTTCAGAGAAGCTTCTAGGTCCTGGAGTTTGTTTAACGCTCCAATCAATCCCTCCCTTTCATTCTTCTCAATCAATGGCTTTCTAATCTTGGCCCTTGGATTAACTTGATGATCACACGGATTGCCATCGTGGCAATCCATGATGTGACACTTGTGCTTCTTTTCCCTGTGATTTATTGTAAAATCTTGCATCCTTGTGTGTTTTCTCACAATCCACGTAGCATTCCCTTTGTGGGGATTGACCAATAAGAGCGTTTGGTGATGTAATACTCTGCCAGCTTGTCCTTTTTACTTGAATTGCGTAGCCATGTGGCCAATTTTGATTTGCCCTTTAGTTTGAGCTCGAGGTAAAACGGGGAAGAAGGTGAATAGTGGTAACTCCTTTTCCCGCGTTTTACTTTTATAAAAGGGAAGGGAGTTTGACTTTTCTTTTACCCGGGGTTTGACTTTGGGCTTATAAAGGGTTTTGGGCCGGGTTATGGTTAACAAGAAATGGGCCATGATTTGTTTTGGATTTTATAAGTAGGATAACGACCGTCAGTCCTATGTTGATAAAGGACTAATGGTGTTAGGGTTTAAGGGTTTATTTTGTGATTTGATTTAACTTTGAGGGACTGTTTTGGGAAATTTGGGTTTTGTCATTTTGTGCGTTGACTTTGGTTGACCAAGGGTTGACTTTTGTTGACCTTTGATAGCATTCTCCCGGCTCTTGTATTCTCTTTCCTTTCCCGTGTCCGTGTTTGTCCGGCTTTGACCGTTTTCTTGAGATTTTTGCAATATCCGTACCTACACAATCACAAAGACAAAACAAGCAATATACAAGCATTTTAAGCATAATTTTGTCTTTTAGGGCCTATTTTGATATAAAAAGGATATGTGTTTTCACACATATCAAAATTCCCCAAATTAAGCGTATTGCGTTTTGTGCTCTCGCTGAATTTATATGCTATATAACATATAATAACTCAAAACTTCCCCAAACTAAACATTTGAAAAGTAGCAAAGACTTTTGTGGGAAAAGTTAAGAAATCACAAGTTATAAAACACCCTACTTTCCCATTTTTATAAAACCTTTTTTCATTTTTTTTAGGTAAGGATATTTTGACTTTCATTATTTTCATAATTGTTAGGGATCATAGAACAAGATGCATTTCGATCCGAGAATGCCCCAAAAAGGATAAATTCATCGTCCCCGACTTTTCACTTACTCCAAACCAAGCTTAAAACGAAATCACAGCTAAATATCAGTAAAGATGCTAACACTACTCATATTGGCAACTTGTGAACTTTGTTCTCCCGACATTTATTATATCTTAGGTGAATGTGCTATTTTGAATTTCAACCATGGATCAACGTTTTGCAACATACTATGCTTCACGTTCCACCCAAAAATAATAAGTTTGAAGGCGAGATCATCCCATGTAGCGACTTTCGTCTCGGCACATCCCAACCTTGCGGCTAAGTGACCAGGCTTTTGACACCCCACAGAGACTAGTATCGGGACTCACGGACCTTAGGTTTCAAAAACTCTCAGGTTTCCTGAATATTCATAGCTTTAAAATAGAATAGTCAAAGTTTAAAAGCATATTTGAATTTAACAAAAAGAAATCTATTTATTAATTCAAACTTAACTATTAAACATTTATGCAATTGTAACCCTTGACCTTTTAGAAGGCTGCAACATCGGTTGTGAGCCGGCAAGATGCAGCAAACTTTTATCAGTCTCGGATTTTTATTCTTACTATGGGCTTTCTTTAGAAGACTACCACATCGGTTGTGAGCCGGCAAGAGGTAGTAAACTTTTATCAGCCCACAGCTTTTATTATTATTATATATTTTTTTTTATCATTTTATCATTTTTTTTACTTTATATAGAGAAGACTTCTTTTTGAAAAATTCAAGTATAAATTTGAACTAAGACTAAAATTTTTGCTATATATTACATAAAAATTGTTGAATGAAGTTAGTGCTCCGCTAAAACGAGCATGTATATTAATCCGGTTAAGAGCTTATGGGAGAAAAAGCAACAAGTTACATACATGAGCTCTTAAGATTTCCAACTAATCCTTGTTTAGCATCTCACTCATACTTAACTCTATCATTTTTCGTTCTTCGCGAAAATCGCGAATGCTTAGCCTAAAAGTTAAGGAACAAGCTAGAGCTCAACACGCTCGATCAGGTCAAAATTTACTCTTATTCTACCCAGCAAGAAAGTCAAAATTGTGACAAAAACACTTATTTTATTTTTGAAAATTTTAAATTTTTTCATATTTTTGAAAATTTTGGTGGGAAAACAGGGTACGTGAGAACAACGGGTAAAAGTAGGCAAGATCATATCGAAGATATACTACCCCATACTAAAATCAAACATTGTCCTCAATGTTTCCTAGCCTAAGACTTAAAAACCCCATACTAGAACTCAAAAAGGTCGAATGCATAACTCAAACATGAAGAAAGTATCACAAATATCTTAAGCCGTTTATCAAGTGTGCTAAAAGATAAATGTTAGACGATAATAATCTTTAGGATATCGGATTTCCCCAAACTAATGGCAAGCAAAGGCTAGGAAGCTCGAGTGGACCAGGACAAAACACCGAACACGAGAGTCTTCAGAAAATTTGGGTCAATCCTGCAAACAATCACAAGTACAAACAACAAACACAAAGAACGGAAGAGTACAAGCCTCCTCACAACACATTAGAAAAATAGAAAATGGATAAGCATGGGGTGCCTCCCACGAAGCGCTTTGTTTTTGGTAACCGAGTCACATAGCTTGACTCTTTCCCTGAATTCATTCATCCTTATGGAGATGTGGAGATCCTGACTAACCTTTGGTGGTAATCCCCGCCAAGGTAATGCTTTCACACGATGACCATCACGTTAAAGGTTTGGGACCATCGGTTGAGATAATCACATGGTTCCGTATGGAAAAAACTTTGTGATGGGGAACGGTCCTGACCAACGAGTTTTAAGCTTTCCGGAGAATATCTTAAGACGAGAGTTGAAGAGTAAAACTCGATCACCAGTATTGAAAATGTGGTTTTTGATCTTTGAGTCATGAAGCTTTTTCGTCCTCTCTTTATAAATCAAAGAATTCTCGCAAGCTTGATCACAAAGCTCATTAAGTTCATTCAGTTGAAGCTTCCGGTGATCACTCGCGGTTTTAAGATCGAAGTTAGCATGTTTCAAAGCCATTATGCTATGCTCTAACTCAATTGGTAAACTGGCAAGACTTTCCATAACAATTTGTAAGCGTACAACCTACGTGTCTTAAATGCATACGAAAATACCCACAAAGCTTCATCTAATTTGTTAGACCATGAGGCACGATTTTCTCCAACCGTCTTTTCTAGAATACGTTTCAAACCTCGATTTGACACCTCCACTTGACCGCTCGTTTGAGGGTGATAAGCGGTAGCTAGACGATGTGGACCGCCATACTTTAGACAATTACTTTAGCAAACTGATCATTACAAAAATGGGTCCCACGATCGCTTATTATAGCTCTAGGTGTTCCAAATCGGGCAAAAAGAGATTTTAAAAACTTCACTACAACTCTAGCATCATTTGTGGGGAGCGCCTTTGCTTCAACCCATTTTGAAAGATAATCAATGGCTACGAGGATGTATTTATTTCCTCTTGAAGACAGAAATGGTCCCATGAAATCAATACCCCATACATCGAAGATTTCACAAACTTGGATAGCGTTTTGAGGCATCTCATCTCGTTGTGAAATTTTGCCTTGTCTTTGACACGTATCATAAGATTTGATCATCGTATGGGCATCTCGATATATAGTAGGCCAAAAGAAACCGGCATCAAATACTTTTCGAGCGGTGAGATTGGCACTATGATGGCCCTCGGTGGGTCCTTCATGACAAGCTTTGAGGATCTCAAGAGCTTCTTGCCCATGCACACATCGTCGAATGATTTGATCCGCACAAGTACGAAAAAGATAGGGATCGTCCCAGAAATAATGTTTAACATCCTTAAAAAACTTCCTCTTTTGTTGAGTTGACATTCCTTTGATGATAAAATTCCCCGCATGGTAGTTTGCATAGTCCGCAAACCATGGGGTACTTTCACTAGAAATAACTCCAAGAGTTTCTAAAGGAAAATGTTCATTTATGTCTTTGTTTTCTAACACATCCTTATGAGGATTCTCAAGTCTAGATAAATGGTCTGCCGCAAGGTTCTCACTTCCTTTTTTATCACGGATGGTGATATCAAATTCTTGTAGGAGAAGAACCCACCGGAGCAACCTTGGCTTAGCGTCTTGTTTGTTTATAAGGTACTTTAAAGCCGAGTGGTCCGTATACACTATGCTTTTGGATAAGACAAGATATGGCCGAAACTTTTCAAAAGCATATACAACGGCAAGCATTTCCTTTTCCGTGGTAGTGTAATGAATTTGAGCTTCAGTCATTGTCTTGCTAGCATAATGTATAGGCTGAAAATGCTTCATCTTTTGTTGTCCTAAAACCGCACCAATCGCGAAATCACTTGCATCACACATGAGTTCGAAAGGTAGGTTCCAATATGGGACAACTAAGATTGGAGCTTCGGTAAGCTTCTTTTTAAGAGTCTGAAAAGCATCAATACACTCCTTAGAAAACACAAATGGTGTTTCCTTCTCAAGAAGGTGAGTCATTGGTCTAGCAATCTTAGAAAAGTCTTAGATAAATTGTCGGTAAAATCCTGCATGACCTAAGAAACTCCTAACACCTTTCACGGTAGTCGGATGAAGGAGCTTAGCGATAAAATCGAATTTAGAACGATCGACCTCAATTCCCGACTTTGAAATTTTATGCCCTAACACAATTCCTTCTCTACACATAAAGTGGCACTTCTCCCAATTAAGAACTAAATTCGTGTCTTCACACCGTTTTAGCATCTTTTCTAAATTGGAGAGGCATGAATCAAAACTATCCCCAAAAACCGAGAAATCATCCATAAACACTTCCATAGTCTTTTCGATCATATCATGGAATATGGCCATCATACACCGTTGAAAAGTACCGGGAGCATTACACAAGCCAAATGGCATGCGACGGTACCTGAAAGTTCCATACGGGCATGTGAAAGTAGTTTTCTCCTGGTCTTGGGGATCTATTGGTATTTGGAAATACCCTGAAAATCCATCTAGAAAACAATAAAACTCATTTCCGGCTAATCTTTCTAACATTTGATCCATAAATGGTAATGGAAAATGATCTTTTCGAGTCGCTTCATTTAACTTCCTATAGTCGATACAAACTCTCCACCCGGTAACTAAACGTGTC
>BQNB010054459.1:4724-39533 GCA_026074375.1 Tanacetum coccineum
TATGATAATTATACTAATAAAAGAAAATGAAAAATATTTTTGTACTTTTTATATTATTTTTATAAAAGAAAATATTCACAGATTCAAACACAAATTGTCAAATGTAACGAAATTCGTTTCACAGCCTCCCCGGCAACGGCGCCAAAATTTGACTCGCGCAAACTCACCCCTTCTTATATATCTAAATAAATACAAACACATGTATAAATACACAACAAGGGAAGAAATCACGCGAGACCAATAAAACCGGAAGCAGTATAGAGTGTTCCCGGGTCGTTATGTCCCAACGAGGCTAGAATGGAATATCGAAAGACGATTGATGATTGATGTTTGAATATGACAAGGATGTGAATATGATTGGATACTAAACCTAATAAGCAATTGAACAAGAAGATAATTAAGGAACATAAGCTAGAACAAGAATAAAAGCTAGGAATGGCAAAATCGCTTAAAACATTAAACTAAGATATAAGTAAGCTCAAATAAACTTAAGACAAGTTAAATAAGCTAAACTAACTCTAAATAAGCAAATACAAAAAGCAATTAAGCTAAATTAAACAAGATAAACACAACAGTACTAACAACAGTACTAACAGTTTTAACTACCAGTACTAACTTGGAGTTAGTACTGCTAGGCTAAAGTTAGTACTGTTAGCTTAAGGTTAGTACTGCTAGGCTAACAAGACTCAAAGAAATAATAAATAAGCAAACAAGCTAAAACAGAAGTTCACCTAACCTTAATAAGCACTTAGTAATTGGAATAAGCAACTAGAATAAACTAAAATGATAAATAAGCTAGAAAACTAAAACTGATAAACTCTTAAAATTATTTTGAAAAGGCAAATAAGTTCTACTGAAGACAGTAAACTAAAATAGGCTTAATCTACTCTAAAAAGCTAAACCAATCTTAAATAAGTACAAACAATAAGCTAATAAGCAGAAATGGTCTATCAGTACTAACAGTACTAACTTGTAGTTAGTACTGGTAGCTTTAAGTTAGTACTGCTCCAAAAGTGAACTAGCAGTACTAACTTAAGGTTAGTACTGCTAGTTGAAAATACCCCTTAAAAATCATTTTTCTTTCAAACTAATTAAAAACAGATTATCTATTAACAAAATAAGACACTTATAAGCAATTTTAATTAAGAATAAGCACTTAAATAAGCTGAAATGGCCTAGCAGTGTTAACTCAAAACTAACAGTTTTATCAAATGAACTGACAGTACTAACTTGGAAAGTAGTACAAAACACTTTTCAACTAACACATAAGCAAAATAAACACTAAAACAGTTCTGCAGAAAGTGAGAATAATGAGGAAAAGAGAGAGACTTACAAAACCCTTGCTCTAAACAGGGTCAAATAATGAATCTACAAGCTCTAGCTTGCATAAAACAAGCTAGTGAGAGTCCATAAGCCCATCCAGAACTGGCTTATCATCCATAACATAAGCTGTGGTATATTTGAGAGTGATATTTGTAATTTTCTCTTAACTACTTAACTTTTTATTTTTACTTAATGAAAACAGCTTATGAGTAAGCTGTGGTGAGAGCTTTTTGAACACAAAACAATATGATTAAGAAACTTAACACTTGGAATTGTAAATTGACTTAAACTCAAATTGCATTAAAACTTGAAAGTGTTACAAAGCTGAAAGTAAAAAGCTGTAAATGACTTAAAAATTAAGCTAGGATTAAAAACTGAAAATTAATTAAAAACTAGATGCCTCAAAGGCTTACAAAAAGCTCTATTTATAGCCGAAGTCTTGGACTTGCAGCTTGTGCTTCTTTGGAGAGATAAAAACAAAGTGTGCTTGTTGTGTGAGGTGCTTCTAAAGCAAATCCCAGCCTTCGATTTCTTTTGAGCTTCTTTGGAGACAATCTCAGCCATTGAAGAAACTTGGGAAAGGTGAGGGATTGCCAACATGGCTTTTATACAACTGGGATGGGTTAGTAGGGTGGATGAAATGATTTTGGCTAGGGTGTCGAGTGGTTTTGCAGGGGAGAAGGTATGGGACGACATCCAAGTTGTACCTGGGTTTTTAGGGGCGGGAAAGAGGGCTTTTGGGGAAGTTGGCAGAATGGTCCCCTCAAGTTGTATAACTTGAATGCAATCACAACCCGGTAGGCAACTTTGACCCCTTACACTTGAGTTGGGCAATTATAGTCCCTCATTGTATTCTTCACTTGGATACTCAAGACTTAGTCCTTTTCTTTTCCTTTCCATTCGTGCTCGGTTTTGTTGGTTGTGGCTTTGTTTTTCGTCCTTTCTTGAATTCTGTTTCCAGCACAATACAAATGCACACAGACAAACAAATATATTTTGGTATGTTTTATTAGTCATTTAAGTCCCGTTTAGAAAGAACATGGTATGTTTAAATTAACACATATCAAAATCCCCCTACTAATGGCATTGCCGTGTCCCTCACGCAATGTTTAAGAAGTAAACACTCTAAGAAAAACTAAGAATCTTGAACCCCCTCGCTAATTACCTCGAAAAGTAGCTAAGTGTTCGTCAAGGGGAACTAAAGAATCAATAGCTTCGACGAGTCCCGTTTTCACCATTTTTTATATGTACACTAACTATCCCTAATATTTTTGGATTTTCCTTTTTCTTTTTCTTTTCTTAACTACCTGTTTGACTTCCTTTATTTTATCAACATTGGGATCATAGAATGAGAAGCGTCCATAGAATAATCTATAGATGTCCTAAAGGATAACTCATCGTCCCGATTTTTTCAACTAATCCAAACCAAGCAATTAAACAAGATCATTTGTCAATATAAGTCTAAATGTTAAGCACTCATACTTATGACTTGTGAATTTTTAACTCCCAACATGGATATATGATTTAAATGTGTGCACTCATATCAACTCAACCATAGATCAACTTATTTCCATAGTCGTAATTCAAGATGAATCACGTCTTAAAGCAACAACTTATTAGGACCTTGTAACTTTGATTTTAAGAACGATATATTTAATGTAGTACTTTTTGCAACATCTTTATTAAACATATCATAATTCTTAAGTCTAGGAAAGGCGTTTTGCTTATTTTTGAGACACCAACCTAGGCCTCGCACCCTTGGTATGGATAACACAAACCACGACCGTGTTCTTATTTTGCAAACCCACCCCCGTTGCTAGCTAGTGGAAAATCACATCAACACCTTATTCCTTCTAATATGGCTACGTATAGGTGTCTTAGTGAACCTACACCATAGACCTTTCTCTCCTGTGAGAATCACAACACACCAAATCCCTAGAAGTAAAGACGTCTTAGTTTTTGAACCCCCACCTTCGTGGTTAGCGGAGTGGGATATCACGACCACATCGTTTTACTTGCACCATAACAAAAATGTAATGCTTCCTTGCATAATTTAATATTCAAGCGTTTTTGCATTCATATTTTTCATTCAGCTTCTTTGGCATTTTAACTTTCAAATTACTAGGAACAGAAAACTTCGCTTTAAAGAATCAAGTTACAAATTTGAAACTTTTTCTAAAAACATCGATTGACTTAGTTGAAATGAAATGAGTACGTATGATTAGGTGGATTAAAAGCTAATGGAGAAAAATAAAGCCACCAGTTACTCAATAAAATTTTAGAAGAAACTTGCTTAGTCACATAAACGTATAATTTTAAACTCTATTACTTCTTGTTCTTCACCTCGTGAAAGCTTAGCCTACAATTAAGGAACTAGCTAGGGCTCAACACGCCCGATCGAGTCAAAAATTATTCTCATTCTACCCATTAGGAAAGTCGAAACTGTGACAAAACACTTATTTTATTTTGAAAATTTTTAAATTTTTTCATTTTTTTTGGTAATATACAAAAATTGGTGGTAAAAACAGGATTACATGATAACAACGGCTGCAGCAAAATCAAATCGAAGATTCCCCCCCCATCCTAGAACTAAACATCTCCTCATGTTTTAGAAAGGAGGTACCTACATCATCAAGGCATTTATTAAAGTGTGCCAAAAGATAAAACCGTAGTCGATAGATTTGGATACTGGATTCCCAAATGAAGGCTGATGTGAAACTCTTGATGAAGAAGACAAAACTGAAGCACGCAGAGTCTTCACAAATCGGGCAATCCTGGACAATTACAACACAAGCACAAAACACGGAGTAATGAAAAAAAGGCAGCCTCCACAACAACAAGAAAACACTTATTTAATCTACAAATACTACGATAACATTGGGGTGCCTCCCAGAAGCGCTTGTTTTAATAAAAAGGTTAAAGTAATAAGGTCTGATAATGAATTGAGTTTTGTAATAAAAAATGAATGATTTTGCTAAAACAATAGGGATTCTTCATCAAACCACTTGTGCTTATACACCTTAGCGGAATGGAATTGTGAAAGAAAACGTAGGCATCTGCTTAATGTAGCCACAAGCCTTATGTTTCAGGGGGGATACCTCTTTATTTTTAGTTTGAGTGTATTTTAACTGCTACTTATTTGATTAACACGCTTCTTTCCTCTATTTTAAATGGAAAATTTCCCTTCTCTTTGGTTAATAATAAGGAACCTGACCTTTTTCACCTTAGAAGTTTTAGTTGTTTGCTTTTTGTTGCTATTGTTAAAGGGTCTGATAAGTTTTCTAAAAAAGCTGAAAAGTGTGTCTTAATTTGTTATGCTAGTGGAAAAAAAGCATATAAGTTGTTTAGTCTTGAAAATAGAAGAGTTTTATTTTCAAAGGATGTTAAGTTTTATGAGACCATTTTTCCTTATAAAATGAGTGTTTAATTTGAGGTTGAACAAATGTTTTTTGAGTCTGGGGTAACAAATTTATTTATTTTATTTTGTGGAGTCTGAAATAAAAGCCAAATCTTCCCCAAGCCCTTATGATGATAAAGGAGGACCATCTCGTAGAGAAGGTAGTGTTCGTCAACCAGGTCTTGATGGTATTTTGGGTATACCTGAGTCTGATGAATAGATACCATACTCAGGTTTTGACTCAAACATACATCAACCTAGACATGATGGTTTAAACACTGCAACTCCTTTAGATGATAATAATGAATCTCATGGCAATGTTCGTACAAGTAAACAGGTTCTTAATTTCTAAATTTTTTTTTTGAAAATCAAACAGAGGATAGCAAGTATTGATAAGAAGATCTAGTAGGGTCTTCTATGTTTTCATGCTAAGTTAAATAAGAGTATGTGTTTAACAATAAATGAAAATATAGGCTGTATAAAATATGTTAATACAACATTTTAAAGTGTGAATATTGTTGCTTTTATGCCTAACTTAAAGCTAAAGTCAATATGAAGTAAAGGTATTTAGAATTAAATATAAGTCTCATGGTGAAATTTGATAGATATCTAGCAAGACGTGTGGCCTAAAGGATTTTGGTAAAAAAAAGATTATTAGGAAGAAACCTTTAGTCCTCGGTGGTAAATTGGGAAATGTTAGATGTCTTTTAAGTCTTGCAGTTCAAAATAATTGGAATATTTTTCAAATAGATGTTAATAATGCGTTTTCGTATGGTGAGTTGAATGAGGAAGTATACATGTTGCCTCCAACTAAATTTTTTAATCCATCTGATAACAAAGTGTGTAGACTAAATTGTTTTTGGCTTTCTTTTTGCTCCTTTTCTTGAATATCCGTTTCCTGCACAATACAAAAGCAAAACATACAAATACAATGTATGTTTGGTATGTTTTTAGTCATTTAAGTCCGTTTTTAATGGAGAATGGTATGTGTAATTAAGCACATACCAAACCTACTATTTAAAAGTATTTTACAACACAACCTTCTTGACCTCGTAATTAAAAGCACGGAAAGTATATACTAGCACCTCACATAAGTGTTTGGGATTCTCTTTTTCTCTCGGGTCTATAATAAATTATAACAACTATAGGGAAACGGAAAATAAACACTCATTACCTGTCATAGCATATAAATTACCATAGGCTTGGTAAAGGATCAAACCTCCACCGCTGGGCGCAAGCATTATTCATTACTATCTAATAGGTCTTTTAAAGGGTTGTGGGGTGTAGGTGTAAGATAACATATAATGGAAACAGAAACGGATGGGATACATTTGGGTGGTTTTGGGTGAATTTGGAGTGGAAGGGTTAGCTAATTATTTACACGAATACACGTTGGTTTGGTTGCTAAGCCAAGACTCAAACGAAGATATACAAACTCTACATCAATCTCTTTTCTTTTTCTTTTCTTTTCTTTTTTTTGAATAACATAATACATCACAACATGGGGTTTATAACACGTACCCCTACACTTGAGCTTTTACATACTTTACAAGCAACTATTCTATGACCCGATTTGAGGTGGATCAAAATAACATGGAGATCATCTAACAAACGTATGGGGGTATTGACTTAACTTTTCTTCCCCATTCTTTCGCGAAATAAATACTACCATGAATCCCAATCGTCCCAAAACAGTATTTACAAGGATAAGGACTTAGCAACTGTGTACTCAATAATTAACTTGGGTTAAAACAATAATGTACTAAAGGTGAGTACATACAAGGTAGGCTAAGGCGATTTAGGTGTAATGATTGGTTTAAGGGTGACAATGCTCTTCATTAATAGTCCGGCTTAACCAGAAAATTACAAGAATCGTGAAAAAGGATAGGCTCGGAGGGTTGTACTAGGGGTATCCTGCACTAAAAATGAGTGCATGGCAAAGGTGTGGGATAGTTATATGATCGATGTGACCATCATAACATTTATAGGGTTAAAACATGGGTTGATCCTAGTGCCTCTTATCAAGCAAATCCTAATACTTACTATGCGGTCTTGGGATACATCACAATAACAAGTTCTAGAATTTAATATACTACCGGTACACTCATATAATTTAATACCGCTTTTAATGCTCCAGAAAAACATATACACATCTGTAACAACGGAATAGATACACATGATTGCTCACTCCTTAACTCGAGAAAGCTAAAGGTATAAACTATCTTGGGTATCAATAATAGATACCTGAATTCCTAAAGATCTAAAGGAGAACCTCATATTTTTTTGGGTGGAATTTTGATGGTTATTGTGTTAGTCATACACATTCCTATCCATGAGACGCTATTAATACTCGGTTTTTGTCGGTATGTGTCATAAAAAAATTTAAATTTGGGTCAAAATTACCTTTTTATGCTATGTTTTGATATATTATCCATCATTTCAAGGACAAAGCAAATGACAAATGAAGGAATAGTTTCTAAGGCTTATTTCCCCCCTACACTTAAGTTGAACATTGTCCCTAATGTTCTATAGAAGTACCCTTAAAAACGAATAAAGGGAAAAGAAAACAAGTAAAAGAAACTAGTACTCCTCTGGTTTGCTCAATAATGGAGAAGAAACATGCGATAACTGGTTAAATCGTCCTCCAAGAATCGTCCAATGAAACTTCCTAAGAACTTCCAAGCTTCTTCTTATCAAATATAACTTGTAATCAAAGATAAAGACAACTACACCCAGCATAAAATGTGCAATATAATTATATACAATGTGAAATTAGGGTTGACTCTATAAAGCAGTAAAGATAGGATGAGAGAATTGTTAAACTCGTGGTTTTGAAGGTTTATAAAAGAATTACAACTTTCTTAAGTGTTGTACAAGTTTTATTTTCAAAAATACTTAAAATTTCCGAGTTTTCCTATAACTGGGCATTTGACGCCGTCAAGAAAATCCTGACATCGTCACAAGTGTCGTGGTGACGGCGTCGCGTGTAAATCGTGACGCTGTCTCCACGCTCTGTGAAAACTCTTTTTTTTGTTTTTGATGAAAATTTCCTGCACTCATTCTTATATGATATTTTCCTGTACAAAATGCTGCATAGAAACCTGAGAATTAACAATTCAATCATATGACTCAAAACTGACGCGAATTAATCTAAACAATTCATTTTAGATGTTTGAATTTAGTTTTAAAAACTGGATATTTTCCCTACACTTATTTTGTTGCAAAATACCTTTGATTGCAAATAAGAAGAAGTTACAAACAAACAAAGCATGATTACAAACTAATTCAAACATAATAAAACAAATAATAAAGAGTTAAAACACACGACACTCCTAATATGCGGGAAAAGTAAATATTGGGTTGCCTCCCAAAAAGCGCTTTTCTTTATTTACGAGTCTTGTAGCGAGACTCGAAGTCACATGTCCTTATGTGATTTCTCTTTCGTCATCGATTCCAGTCACATATTCGGGCCCAAGCTCTAAGCATTCCTTATAAAATCCTAATACTTTGCTCATTACATACTCCACTCCTCTTCTCTTGTCTTCTTCCTTCCTAAGGTAGACTAATTTCGTGTGCTCTTTTTCTAGGTCCGACAGTGAGTTGTACTGTTCTATCATATGGGGCATCTTATAAGCAATTTCATCGGTCCCGTTAGTGAATCTTACAACACCTTCGGGTGAGTCGTGAGTCATGTTAGATATTTCCACAAAAGGTTTTCCTAGTACTACTTGTGACAACATAGGGTCTATTATTGAACTAATATCCTCAACAATCATGAAGTCTACGATATAGGTGAAGTTTCCTACGAAGACATGCATTCCTTTGATCCTTCTTGTGAAATTGCTAACTCCCCTATTCGAGTTTTCCCTAGGGTCAAGTTTTCTCTTCATGATCCAATTATATATCATTCGGGTCATGATGTTTAGAGAGTAGCTATGGTTAATGTAGGCTTTTTTCACATGCACATGCCTAATGTTGCATGTTATCTTGAGGTTTGATGGGCACCCTTCTGTGATGATGGGGTTCTTTAGAAATATCGAAGGGATTGGGCTACACATGAGGTACTTGTGATATGCGAGTTCACTCCTAGTTGGGAATATGTCAAAGTATTCTGCTCTTACCTCTTCGGTTGTTGTACTCCCTTCCTCTCTAGTTCTCCTTCGCTAGAGTCATCATTCTTTCTAATTAACTCAATAAACATGACTTCTCCATCGTCCCCCTTCTTGCAAATGACCTCGGTGTCGGATGATTGAGGAACCAATCCAAGCGATTCAAAGAATGAATTGAATTTGAGGACTTTTTCGGTGATGAAGTAAATTGATGGATCGGGCGGTGTGGAGGGGTTGACATGGATATTTTTTGGGCTGTCCTTTTCTTCTTCCTCATTATCTTTTTCTTTCTCATCATAAGAGTCGCTTTGTTTCTTCGAATGGATTGTGATGATGTTGATCGAACCTTGGACATGGTTTGAGCATTGCGGGTCCATACTTGGGTAAGAACGAGCAGATAAAACTGGGGGAGCACTCAGTTTTAGGTTCTTGACCATATCGCTAGGTAGGGCTCCCACTATTCGATCGGTGATGGCCTTCAACGCTTTCACACCCCGCCAAGGCAGAAACAAAGAATGGATATCATCACAACACATGGTGTCTATATAGAGAATACTAAAATGAAAACTAAAGTAAAGCAAAGACACAAAGTGTCATAACAATACCCAAAACCTAATGGTGTCTTTATTAATGAGAAAGAGGTCTCGTCAATAAATGACATGCAAAAACATAATCCAAACAATTCATGCAAACGCATTTATTCAAACAGAAAGCATAAATAACTCCAAGCATCCTACGGTCTCTTCTAGCCACTTCGCTCTATCTTAGCACCATTAAGCTCACCTGAAAATGATGCTTAAAAACGTCAACACAACGGTTGGTGAGAGTCATAGGTTTAAGACACACATTATAAACCTTTCAAACCAATTACTGTGATTATCAAAACAATATAGGACAATTATGCAACCAATCCCAAACATGGGAACGGAACGTGTCCCTCGATCCAACAAATATCAACCATTGGGTAGGAACGTTACCCCCGATCCAAATCTCATAACCAAATGGGTAGGAACGTTACCCCCGATCCAAATATGTCACTTACGCACCTAAAAGTCTACCAGCTGAAGCTTATAATTAGGCCTGGACCCATACCAATTCACTGAGTTGATCAATCTCAAATTAACGATCCGTGAGATGATCAGCCCCACTATTAATGATCCTCAACACAACACAATATCATGCAACAACAAGCCATATGCAGTCACATAATGTCCACACGCAATCAAAACACATAATCACAGCAATTCAAAACATTTCCAAAACACTTAGCATCATTTCCATCCCAATTTAAAACATTAAAAAAGGACTTATGAAACTCACTGATGCTTAGCTTCCAAAAGGTTCCAACAAAACTTTCACAAATTCACGAACAATCTAAACCATTTTAAAACATTATTTAAAAACTACCATCAAATAGACATTCAAAATCCCAATATGATGTAACCTAAACTTATGATGGAGGATGATTTAAATCTAAGCTATCTGCCATAGTTCTATACTTGTTTTAAACCTTTTCCAACTCTTATATACACCATTTACACTTCAATACTATACTTTAAATTTTATGGATTAGAGCAGAATTTTATACTCACTTACGCGTCCTAAACGTACCACTTAAATACTTCTGTAATTCAAACCAAAATTCACCATGCTACATATATGTCTTATGAACCCCTCATAGCTCTCCCATAGCCATTACCATTTTACAAATACCCTTTAGAAATTTATTAGTCCAAAGTGTCCAAAATTCGTCCAGAATCTAACCTTCTAAAAGTATGGCACTATCTGACCACTTTAGACCTCCTTTAATGCTTAGAAAAAATTCAGAGGTCACACACATTATATAAACTACCTTCCACGTGATTTTTAGCTTCTAACTAGATGTCTAAGTAGTTTTAGAAAAATCAAAACCAAAACTGAAATTCATCACTGTTTTACACACTGATTTTGTAACATCCTTTTGACCCATTTTCCGACCATAAAAACTTACGAGGCCAACTTTTCTGGAAAGTAGACTCTATGAGGTTATCTCCAGTATCTTGCAAATTATTTATTTGATCTTTTATGACCGAGTTATGACCTCTACAAGTCTGACTAAATTTCTGCAGTGAATTGAAACGACTATCCTCAAAGATTAAACCCTAACCGACAATCCCAATCATGTAAACAATTAAACTAATGATCAAACATGACCTATACATCATAAACTTCCAGAAACCTAAGAACCCTAATTTATAAATCCTAATTTATAACCCTAATCCATCATGTTGGATTACTAGAATTGAAAAATTAAAACTAGAATTGAACAAGATTAGAAAATTACCTTAAAAGAAAACCCTAGCTCCTTTTTTTTCTCCTTGGATCGGCCAAACAATGAGGGGGAAGGGTTTGGGATTAGTTTGGTATTTATAAGCCACAAGGAAATCCCTAGATAATTCTAATTACAATTTGATTTTAATTCAAACTCTTTTTTTTTCTTTCTAATTTTCGGATTTTACTATTCATGCCTAAATTTTTTTTTCTTCATTAATTAATTAATTATCTTTATACCTTAAGTTTTATAAAAACCTAAGCTAATTTGTTAAACCATTTTGCTTGAAAACTACTTTCTAAAAATAACTTTTTATTTCCAAATTCACTTTCTAAAAATAGAAAGTCTTTCAAAAACTCTCTCATATTTTAACTAACTCATTTCTTTCACAAATGACACACTTCTCATTTTTAATCCATCACCTAGAGATCCACATATTAACCAATCCAATTCTCTCAAAATACCCAATCAATTCCATTATCACTATAAGTGATTAAAATGAAATTTCTCCATCAAATAACTCATTTCTCTTAACTTAACCTCTAAAACCTAAACTTATCTTAAATTACTAACACAAAAATACATATACGTATAATTACTTACATAATTAACGTAAAACCGCTTCAATCACCGAAATCATTTCTTTGTCACCAAAAGTGAACGAAATGAACTTCACAAAATTCAACACAAATCCAATCCCAATGAGACGATAACGCTCAATGGATTGATTATCCAATCTCACATATCCCACACAAACACATATAAACACATAACCATACATTGCAACAGATACATTTAGGTCAACACTACGGGTTGACCAACCTGCTCAAGTCATGGTTGTCACAAACACTGTGTCAATTTTGTTGGTCATCTCACTTTGTTGTTGTTTGAAATCGACTTCAAACTTGGACAGTCTAGCATCTTGAGATGCCATGAAATTGGATACCAATCCTTCAAGATTTGATTGATTGTTAAAGCTTTGAGGACGGTTGTTGAAGGAACGGTTTGGGATTGAACCGTTGGGTTGGAACCTGTTAGGTGGGTTTGAAAAATTATTTTAAGAATTTTAGGGTTGTCTCCACCTAAGTTTTGGGTGACTTCTCCATGATGGATTATAAGTGTCACCAAGATTATTTTGCTCGAGCTTGAAAGTAAACCACTTACCCCTTACTTCATCGTTACGCGAGGATGCGTATTTAACAAAGGCTTGTTCGGGATCTTTCACGCAATATTGAGTGTCGTGAGGACCACTGCAGATCTCACATAAGGTAGTAACTTTGTTTACTTGAGTAGGTTGTGTCGGAGCAAGATGAGCATCCATCAAGCGTTGGGCTTGATTTTTAAGCTCAATGAGGCGGCGATCAGATGTACTCCTGACATTTTGAGGCAAAGCGATTGCCTTGACCGGCTTAGCGAAATCCCTTGGGTCGTTCCAACTTTCGTTATCATAGAGGGCGAGGTCCTCTAATAATGCCCAGGATTCTTTGGCGTTTAGGTCACGAAGCTTACCACCGACCGATTGGTCAATGGTTTGTCATGTGACGGGATTGACATGATCTTAAAAAATTTAGACTTAGAGCCAAAGGTCGATGCCATAATGATGGATTTTTTGTAGTAAGTCCTTGAAACGAGTCCATGCTTCAGATAGAGATTCTCCATGATGTTGTTGGAACATCAGGATATCATTACGGAGTTTTGCGGTCCTTCCCGGTGGAAAGAATTGAGCAAGGAAACGAGTAGTAAGATCCTCCCATGTGGTGATGGATCCTGCTGGAAGACGTTCAAGCCAATTACTAGCTTGATCTCGAAGGGAAAATTGAAATAAACGCAAGTGCGTTCTTTCCTTATTCTCATCGTCATGGTCAAGTGAGTCCACTAGTTTTACGAAATCCTTAAGGTTTTGGTTTGGATCATCGGATCGAAATCCGTAGAATGAGCATCCGTTTTGCACCAACTGGATGGTGTCGGATCGAAGAGGTACCATGTTGTTCCCTACGGGGAGCTCAATGGTATTCCTGTAGCCCTCGTGGCTAGGTTTGGAGTAGTCTCCAAGAGTACGAATAGGATTCTCGTCTCCCGTGATGGTTGACGAGAATGGATTACGAAACAATTAACACAAACAAAAGATAGACTACGAGAAAGCCAATATGCAAAAATTAAAGTCTCGCTTGAAAGGATTCAAGCAAGTAGAACTAAGGTGTTGATTATAGGTTTGTTGGGTGTTTGGTAGGTTTGGAGAGTAAGGTGATGAGAGAATGTTGTTTTGTTGTTCAGAGAGATGCATGGCTAAGAGGTTTGATAGGTCTTGTAGTTGATTTATGTCATCAACTAGGCTTTCTCTACTTAGAGATAGAGGTGGTGTGTGTTGAGTTTGGTAGTGTGAGTAACATGTGAATTGATGGGTGAGATGGGAAATGGAGGATGTGAGGCAACTTGTGGTGATGTGGGAGTATCCTTAATGTAAGGATTTAGTAATTCTTGATTGGAGTGATTGTTTTCATGAGATGGTTCATGATGATAAGTGAGTGGTTTTGGCATTGGTGTAGATGAATTTACATTGAGCTCATTGGAAGTGTTACTCATTTTGGCTACCTTTGATGGTTTGGATGTGGGTTTGTTAGAGGATGTCATTGGTGAGGATGATTGTGATGATGATGATTGTGATGAGGAGATGTCATTGGTGAGAATGTTAGTGGATGGTTGTTAATGTTGATGAACAAAGGTGAAAATGTGAAAATGGTGGAACATTGTGATGACTCAACAACACTTGAAGGTTGAATATTATCTTTGTGTATTTCACTTGCCAAAAAAATGGAAATGGACCAATAAAAGACAAGATATTGTGATGACTCAACAATACTTTGAAGATTGAATATCTTCTTTGTGTTCTTCACTTTAAAAAGTGGAAAGGATTTGATAAGACGCATTTCATTACAAAATTCACTTGAGGGGAATGGTTACATGGTGAATCTTCTTGTGAAGATAACAAGGTGGATGACTCGAGTTTGATAGTAGTAAGGATGACTCGGTTTTTCATTTCACATTGGTGATTTATGATAAATAACCTTCTTTGAATTTAAAACATGGATCCAAGGTAGTACAATAGGGTTTTGAGGCCCTAAATACGACCTATGAAGATGTTACAAGGACTAGGGTTCGTCTCCCTAAGTTATACAAAGTTATCCCCAAAAGTTACACACTAAAACCCTAAAATCGGTTTTGTATATATAATATATCAATGCTACGGTGTTTGCTTTATTGCTCCGGACCTGCCGTCACCGACGTAGATGGTTCTAGATCCACGTTAAGTCGGCTACGATGTGACACCTTTGCCAATAAACATACATTGTCACCATATAGATACAACGATGTCGCTTTATGCCTGCGAACGCCGTCTTCACGCACGCTCAGAGAACATACCTTTCCTTGGTAAATCTTGGTGCATAAGTCCCCGTATCTCGTCAGTTCTGTCTCGAAATGAGCCCAAGTCACGTGTATTTTCTCCAAATGCCAATTAAGTGCTAAAAACATAAAAAAACAAACGATTAAGCACATAATCTGGGCATATTTGCATGATTTAGGGGGTTAAATGACCCCGAGATAGTGTATAAAATGACACCTTATCAGCGTCTTATAACTTTATATATATATATATATATATATATATATATATATATATATATATATATATATATATATACATATATATATGTATATATATATGTATATATATAATATATCTATAGTTATAAACGCTGATCAGGTGTCTTTTATACACAATCAACGGGGTCATTAACCCCCTAATACCATGCAAATATGACCCAGATTTATGTGCATTAATCCATTATGTTTATTTGTGTTTTTAAGCACTAAAATTGGCATTTGGAGGAAATACACCGTGACTTGGGCTCAGTTCGAGAATAACAGACAGATATACGGACTTGCACCAAGATTCACCAAGAAGTATTGTTCTCAGAGCGTGGAGACGGCATCGCAGGCATTAAGCGACGTCGTCGTAATCTATCTGGTGACGACATCTGGATTTTGGTAATGGCGTCATGACGTAACTAACTTAAAGTGGATCTAGAACCATCTACGTAGCGACGTCGTCAGGAGCATAAAGCGACGCCGTGGTGTCGATATGTCTATATATACAAAACCGATTTTAAGGTTTTAGTGGGTAACTTTTGGGATAACTGTGTATAACTTAGGGAGACGAACCTTAGTCCTTGTAGAAGCTTCATAGGTCATATTTTGGGCCTCAAAACCCTATTGTACTACCTTGGATCCATGTTTTAATTCAAGTAAGGTTATTTATAATTAATCATTCAATAAGTCTATGTGTTATGTGATTGATTTATCTTCTTACTTCCATTATAACATGCGAGGCTAAAACCCCTCATGTTGTATTTTGCGTAGATAGCATAGAAAGTTAGATTGTAGATCTTTTAATGTTGCTTCGTTTGTTGATGAATGTGGCGTGTTAGGCCTTAGAAAATTAACTTTTGTCGGTATCGCTGTTGACACATCTAGGGAAACGCGAGTGCGTAGAAAGGATACCATAAGGTAAGAGTCTTCATACTACCTTTCCCCTTATGTGGTTGATCCCTCTTAAGGTATTTCACACACATTTAATATACTCTTAGGGGCCTTGTAATAGTTTTCATACTACCTTACTTGTGCTTTACCTTAACGGTATATTAAATAGACGACGGATTCGTGTAATTCGTTCATTACCTAGGAAATACTTACACATTACATCACAAGTGTGACAAGGTAATAGGATTTGGAGAAAAAATATGATAAGTAATTCATGATTAAGTAAATACATTTAATTATCATAAAGTTATCACTAGTAGATTAGTTTAGTTAATAGTTTATCAAACCAACCTCTCAAACTATAGATTTACCTGATTTCCTATAAATATAAAAATACAAAAATAATCTTCTCTCAACCCCTAGAATTCTATTAGACCGTGATCAAGCCTTCCCAACCTATTCCCCTAGAGAACGATAACAACCCCCGAGTCTTGCCTATACTACTACTACAACGGTTAGGTACTTTGCCTAGGGAGTTGTAAAACTTCTTGTTGAAGTCCTACGACGACCGCATCAAGTTTTTGGCGTCGCTGCATGGGGAATAGTTATGTTTTGATCATTGTTTAACTTAGTTCTACTCACTTGATTCCTTTCAAGTAAGACTTTAATTTATTAGCTTTCTCCTCATATCTAATCTTTTCTTTCGTGTTAATGTTTTGTAACCCATTCACACAGATCAAAACCACAATGAGAGACGAGAATCCTATCCGCACTCTTGGATACTACTCCAAACCTAGCCACGAAGGCTACAGGAATATCATCGAGCTCCTCGTAGGGAACAACGTAGTACCTTTCGATCTGACACCATCCGGTTAGGCAAATGAAAAAAAGGATGTTCATTCCCACGGACCTTACGGTCCGAGGATCTAAACCAACACCTTAAGGATTTTCACAAAAACTTGTGGGACTCTACTTGACCTTTGATGGGTGAAAACAGGGAAAGAACGCGCCTGCATTTATTTCAATTTTTCCTTCGCGATCAAGCTAGCAATTGGCTTGAACGTCTTCTAACAGGTTCCATCACCACTGTAAGAGGAACTTACTACGGTCGTTCCCTTGCTCAATCTTTCCACCAGGAAGGACTTTAAAACTTGCAAGGATATCCTGAAGTTCCAACAACATCAGAAGAATCTTATCTGAACAAGGACTCGATTCAAGACTTACTCTGAAAAGTACCTCTACCATGAGAATTGAATCTCTGCTCCAATGTGCAAATATTAACGACCGCATTGATCACACCCTAAAAAGGACAGTGGACTACGCCGCTGGAGGCCGACTAAGGAAAATGAGTGCAGAAAAAGCCTGGGCCACCATCGAGGAGTTAGCTCGATATGAGGATGAAGGGTGGAACGACCCAACCATCTCAGAAAAAGGGGGCCTCAACTATAAAAACCTCGACCTTAAACAATTATTAAGGATCATAAGTTTTTTTTGTAAAGTTAGAACACTAATGTGAGAGCAATCACGCTAAAGGGAAAGGAGTGAAAACATATTTGGGATAAAAGCGACATGATGCGTCAACGACCTCCGGAACTCCATCTCGCCTAGAGGGCAGTTCGAGGATCTATGATGAATTTCATTCAAGATCTAATGAAGAAAAGTTAAGCAACTCGAAGAGTATATGGGTGTTATTGGAAGTGATTTCATGCAACTCTCTTTGGAGGTTGTAGGGAAATTAAAGGAAGAAATAAGGATGGAAGAAAATAGAACTAAAAAGATCGAGAAGATCACAAGGTACCCTGACACTAAGGTTCTTGAGCCTCTTAATAGTTATAAATTCTCAGAAGTTCTCACAGAAAAGGCATCTTTCCATACACCTAAATTCGTCTCACCAAAGTCAATTTGTGTCAAACACGTCCAGACAATCTTCCCCAGTCCACCTTTTGTAAGGGAAAGTATCTTTGGATTTGAGCCTGGTACAAACAATAACCGAAACGGAAAGTCCCAACATGATGCGAAAAAGTTAAGCCCACAAAGTACCTCACAAGTCCACCATCGTTTTTGAGAAAACACAGCCGACCCGTTACTCACCCGGAAAAGTAGAAGAGACTTTTAGAAACCCCATAAGGAGAAACCTTTTAGAAGATACTGCAAATAGAGGATTTAGGCTTGAATACTTGTAATCATGACATTCCTCTTAGTTCTAGGGAAGTTCCTAGTTTTGATGAACCAGAGCCTCAACCACAACCCTTACCTAATTATCCATCCTTAGATGTAAGTCTAGGAGACAAAACAGGCCCCGAACCACCCATCAAACCACATAGTCCGAATAGTTTTAGGACAAAGGTAGCAGATAGTTTGACCATTCATACACCACCTTCACCTCACGTGGCATCTTTCCACCCTAAGGATATGTATTGCTATTATCACCCATGAATAGATGAACCTAAGAAACATTATGGATTTAAACCGGGTTTATTAGGACATAGTGGATCCCTAGGTGTTGATTTTTTTGAATTTCGAGATGATTGAAAATGATTGGCAATTAGAACCCAAAGAAGTTTCTTTTCTTAAAGAAGGACTTAATTTACCTATTTGGCCAAAAGAATTAGAAAAGGGTAGGATGAAAGAAACACACCAATTGGAGCATAAAATTCAACAAATACTTTTTTAACATATGGCTGCTTCTTACCACAATGGTGTGGACAGTTACTATCACCCACACTTGAACTCAAGTGTAGGGGAACCCTCCCCTTTATCTGTTAAATAAGGGTAGAGTCAGGCTCGTGAGCTCGAACAAAAACAACGTTGTTCTTGGAGCAACCCAATGTTTAATTTATTAACGCATAGTTTAGGAAGTGTCCGTGTTTTTTAATTCTTTATTGTTTTTTTGATTACTTTGAATGAGTTTTGTAACATGCTTTGTTTGTTTATAACTTCGTCTTATTGTAATCCAAAGGTAATTTGCAACAAAAACTAAGTGTAGGGAAATAATCTGTTTTCGTAAGAACCAAATTCAAAGCATTTAAGATCAATTAATTAGATTATTCCGCGTCATTTTCAAGTTATATGAAATGTAATGATTAATTCAAGGTTTTTATGCAATACTTTTTTTCATATTTGACTTATAAAAAATTTGTGCTGGAATTTCTCATTAAAAACGAAGAAGAAATTTTCATAGAGGCTGGAGACGGCGTCAGATTTTATCCTGACGGCGTCGCGTCTCCAGCTATGTAAAAATTTGAAAATTTTCAAGTATTTCTGAAAAATAAAATGTGCAATATTTAAATTTGTAATTCTTTTGTAAACCATGCTAAAACCTACAATTATATCATACTCTCTCCTATCTTCCTGTTTCGTAGATCGAAAACCCTAAATTCATGTTGTATATTTATCTACCCGCCAAATATTGTTTTTTTTTATGCTTGGTGTAGTTTTCCGTAGTCTTGATTTACAGGTTATATTGATGATAAAAAGCTTGGAAGTTCCTTGGAGTATTACCATTGGATGATTCTTGGAGGACGATTTAACTAGTTATCACATGTTTCTTCTCCATTATTGAGCAAACCAGGGGAGTACTAGTTTCTTTTGCTTGTTCTCTTATCCATTTATTTGTTTTTACAGGTACTTCTATAGAACATTGGGGACAATGTTCAACTTAAGTGTAGGGGAAATAAGCCTTAGAAACTGTTCCTTCATTTGCCATTTGCTTTGTCCTTAAAATGATGGGTAATATATCGAAACATAGCATAAAAAGGTAATTTTAACCAAAATTTAAATTTTTTTATGACACATACCGACGAAAACCGAGTATTAATAGCGTCTCATGGATAGGAATGTATATGACTAGCACAAAAACCCTCAGAATTCCACCCAAAAAATGTGAGGTTCGCCTTTAGATCTATAGGAATTCGGGTATCCATTATTGATACCCAAGATAGTTTATACCTTTAGCTTGTTCGAGTTAAGGAGTGAGCAATCATGTGTGTCTATTCTGTCGTTACGGATGTGTATATGTGGTTTTGTCGCCTTTTCTAGAGCATTGGTATCGGTATTAAATTTTATGAGTGTACCGATAGTATATTAAATTCTAGAACTTGTTTTTGTGATGCCATTCTGAGACCGCATAGGCCAGAATTTAGGTTATCTGATAAAGGCACTAGGATTAACCCATGTTTTAAACCTGTAATTGTTATGATGGTCACACCGATCATATAACTATCCCACACCCTTGCCATGCACTCATTTTTAGTGCAGGATACCCCTAGTACAACCCTCTGAGCCTATCCTTTTTCACGGTTCTTGTAATTTTCTGGTTAAGCCAGACTATTAATGAAGAGCATTGTCACCCTTAAACCAATCGTTACACCTAAATCGCCTTAGCCTACCTTGTATGTACTCACCTTTAGTACATTATTGTTTTAACCCAAGTTAATTATTTGAGTACACGTTGCTAGTCCCTATCCTTAAAATACGTTGTTGGAACGATTGGGAATGTCATGATAATATTTTATTTCGCGAAAGAATGGGGAAAAAAGTTTAAATCAATACCCACATATGTTTGTAGATGATCTTCATGATTATTTTTGATCCACCTCCAATCGGGTCATTAGTTAGATTGTAAATAATCGAGTATGTAAAAGTTCAAGTGTAGGGGTGTATCTATAAACCCCTATGATGTATTATATGTTTAAGCAATGGCAGGGCAAAAGTGTACGAAAAAAATGTATATAAAAAAAAGAGTGAAAAAAATGTACGGCCTGCCATTTGCTTATGTCTATGTTTATATTAGAGTCAAGAAAAGAAAAAGAAAGAGATTGATGTAGAGTTGTGTAGAGTTTGTATATCTTCGTCCGAGTCTTGGCTTAGCAACCAAACCAACGTGTATTCGTATAAATAATTAGCTAACCCTTCCACTCCAAATTCACCCAAAGCCACCCAAATGTATCCCATCCGTTTCCGTTTCCATTATATGTTATCTTACACCTACACCCCACAACCCTTTAAAAGACCTCTTGGATAGTAATGAATAATGCTTGCGCCCAGCGATGAAGTTAGAACAATTACCAAGCTATGTAAGTTTATATCTAGACAGGTAATGAGTGTTGATTTTCCGTTTCCCCCTTATGTTATAATTTATTATACACCCGAGAGAAAGAGAGAATCCCAAACACTTATGTGAGGTGCTAGTGTATGCTTTCCGTGCTTTTAATTACGAGGTCTAGAAGGTTGTGTTGTAAAATACTTTTAAAGAGTAGGTTAAATGACCCTCATATTGCTATTGTCTAGGTAGAAAAGCCCATTTGCTTGAGGACAAACAAATCCCAAGTGTAGGGGTATTTGATGAGGTGTCATATATACACTATATCCATGGTCGATTATAACCCCCAAAATCAGCAAATATGCCCAGATTAGAGCTTAATCGTTTGTTTTTGTGTTTTTTAAGCAATTGGATGGCATTTGGAAGGGAATACATGTGACTAGGCTCTTGAGGAGAAGAAACGTACGAGAATTATGGACAGTGCTCCAATTCACCACGAAGTATAAGATCTCAGAGCGTGTGGAGACGGCGTCCCGCAGGCTAAGCACGTCGTCGTGATCTATCTAGTGACGGTGTCTGGATATTCCGATGGCGTCACAACGTAGCCGACTTAAAGTGGATCTAGAACCAACTACGTGGCGACAGCGTCAGGAGCATAAAGCGACACCGTCGCGTCGATATGTCTATATATACAAAACCGATTTTAGGGTTTTAGTAGGTAAATTTTGGGATAACTTTGTATAACTTAGGGAGATGAACCCTAGTCCTTGTAGCAGCTTCATAGGTCATATTTAGGGCTTCAAAACCCTATTGTACTACTTTGGATCCATGTTTTAATTCAAGTAATGTTATTTAATCATTAACATCAATATGTCTATGTGTCGGTGTGATTATTTACATTTTCTTACTTCCTTTATAACATGTGAGGCTAAACCCTCCTTTATATTTACTTATAATTGCATGAAAGTCAGATTGTAGATCCTTTTACTGTTGCTTCTTGTTGATGAATGTGCACGTTAGGCCTTAGAAAACCAGCTTTTGTTTGTATCGCTGTTGACACATCTAAGGAAACGCGAGTGCGTAGAAAGGATACCATAGGGTAACAGTCTTCATACTACCTTGCCCCTTATATGGTTGATCCCTCTTAAGGTATTTCACACGCATTTAATATACTCTTAGGGGCCTTGTAATAGTCTTCATACTACCTTACTTGTGCTTTGCCTTAACGGAATATTAAATAGATGACGGATTCGTGTAATTCGTTCATAACTTAGGAAATACTTACACATTACATCACAAGTGTGACAAGGCAACATGATTAGGAGAAACAATCTGATAAGTAATGCATGATTAAGTAAATACATTTAATTATCATAAAGTTATCACCAGTAGATTAGTTTATTAATTAGTTTAGTTAATAGTTTATCAAACCAACCTCTCAAACCATAGATTTACCTGTTTTCCTATAAATATAAAAATACAAAAATAATCTTCTTTCAACTCCTAGAATTCTTTTAGACCGTGATCAAGCTTTCCCAACCTATTCCCCTAGAGAACAATAACAACCCCCAAGTCTTGCCTATACTACTACTACAACGGTTAGGTACTATGCCTAAGGAGTTGTAAAACTTCTTGTTGAAGTCCTACGACGACCGCATCAGACGCACAAGCTTTAACACGACCGAAAAACTGCTTTTTCATTATGTCTTTAATAAGTTCATCTAATTTTATCTTAAACATCTATGTAATAACGTCTGGCCTGTCATTGACATGCTGTCCAGGAATATGATCTTTCACATGCCATACAATCTCGATCCAACGGGGGTTACATGTCATTGTTCCAAATAAATCAGGAGCTCCAGCCCAACGACAAATTGCCATTGCATCATGATACTGTTGTATCATATAGCGAGGACCGCCTGTAAAAGTTAAAGGTAAAACAACTTGCCACCCTATGTGCTCTATATTTGTTTCACCATTTGTTATCCGATCATGCAATCCATTATACAGTTCTGAACGTATAGTAGACTGGTTTCTTTTATACCATTCTAAATCATGATCAAGAATAGCTGTATAAGCATCAACTATATATGTATGAAACAAACGTCCAACCTTGTGTAATATTGGATTTTCAATATCATGTTGATGCAACCGAAAAGCATAATATTCTCGCAAAGTAACGTTTTTTCTCGAACTCTTCCATGATGAAGGAACATTAAGTGGTAAATTCAAGTGAAATCCATTTTCGCCATATGGAAAAAGCAATGGATATTGCAAAGCCATAAAATTTGGATGTAACTCAAAAACAGTTAAAAGATTGTACTGTCGTTGATCTCGCCTTCTAGAACCAAGCAATCAGATAGACACAGGTTGCCGAGATGAATCCGAAAAACATTCCTTTGCCATTCTAAAAGCCTTGACTAATACATTATTAGAATCAAGCATTGATGTCAACTGCTGAACCAATGAATTGAGAGTTTCATCTTCAGAATTATTAGACAAATGATGGTTTAATGCATAAAAACGATTCTCAGTTTCATTAGCAGTATCGTATATATACAGTTGATCAAATCGAGGACGACCATCAACATGGGTAGGCAACACAGTTCTAATACAATGATGATTGTGGCCGTTAAGACGAAACGTGTACGGCCCGTGACCATCATTAATGTCTTTGTTAATACGACCACCAGTTTATGTAAATGCAAACATAGCATTGATAAGCTTTATATGTTTCTTGAAATTTTTCGAACGTTGTTCGCCATTATAATTGCACAACGCAGTCAATAGAGCAGGTGGTTCACACATATAATCAAGCTTTACTTTCCCATCACCACAACATACTGCAAATTTGGGATTATGTAGAGTATACCACTTGACGAAAAGTTCTTCGTACCACAAAACAACTTGACAATGTTGACATCTATGGTCTACAACCCATAATCCCAATATCTAAAAAACGAAGATGAAAACATATATGGAGATATATTTTTATTTCAACACAACGCGTAATGTTGAAAAAATATATAACATACACAACAGTTAGTGCTTACAATCAACAGATCTAGTCGTATTTTTATCAACATCAGAGATGTTAGAATTTGAAAGCCGACTGGTTAACATAGCCCTTATTGATAACCATCTCGATCGTGTTCTATTCGGTTGAGTTATCGAGGACACATTTGACAAATTTACAGGAGTTCCATTATCAAGTGCATTTGATCGCGAAGAAGAAAGTGAAACACTTGATTGAGGTGTCACAGACAGTACACAATCTAAGGATTACAAAATAATAACATAAATATGAAATAAACAAAATATTTTATAAAATAAAGAACAGTAGCAAAAAAATGAAAGACAAACCCAAAGAAACAGGTATGGAATCGAGACGTGTCGAAGAATATGTTAGACATCCTATGTCTGAATGATTTGAAGAAATAACATTTGAAGAATGAACAGGAGTTCCATTCTGATGAACAATTGTTCGAGACGAAATATGTGTCCGTGGTATTTGAGATAATGAAGTTGATATATTTTCTGAGTAAAAACAGAATAAACATATACAACCAAAAATAAAATATAAATATGAAAAAATTAAATATTAAAAATTAATATAAATCATTTATACAAACCCGAAATAACATTTGAAGAACCACAAATGACCGAATGATTTGTAAGACATTCAATATTTCCATTTGATTGTTTGCCCAACAGATATAATACCTGACGAACAGATCGAGAAGTATCATTATAAAAATGCCTTCTTCCCCTACCACGAGCTTGGGTATCTAAAAATGTATCAGCGACTGATATTGTGGATTCACTTAATTGAGACAAAGAAAAAGATGAAGGATATGTTTGAGATGTACTCAAATTAACAGCTGAATCACAAACACCACGTGATCGTATTGGAGTCCCATCAACAGTATTTGTACGTGTACTGGCACCTAAACCTAACGACAACGGCCAGTCTGAGAAGTTTATTTAGGGATATCCGTTGAATGAAACGTCAAGATTGGGTATGATTGTTCGTAATGTCATTAAGGAACATCACATTTTTGGCTTTACATATTACAAATCCTGCTTACCCATCATTTGACAAGACAATTTACCCATACCCGATGTATATTGGGGTTAACATTTTCTAAAAAATGTCGCATAGTTAACTGAAACTACATCAAAATAAAAATAGACAAAATAAGAACACATTGAAAAAAAAATTAGGCACTAAATAACTTAAAACAAAGCAAACAATATGATTTTGTAACATGATACAAGTTTAGCAACAGCCACCACCAAACCACACCTCAAAGCAACCCTCCAAACACTGACACAACACGCTCCACGACGCCAACCCCAACCATACCACCAACCAATGCAGCTAATCCACATAACACCAAAAATAAAGATAAAAGCACGCCAAAATGAACACAACTATACTAAAATACAGTACACTATATATTTATACGCTACACGCTACGTAACCACATCACGGGTGAAGTATACAACAATAACAAAAACATAAATAGTAAAAACATAATTATCTAATCAAATCAGACATATTCAAAACACAAGTGACAAATTCATATAAGAAGCATCTACATCATATATTATATATAGAATGCGAAAGTTAAATCAAATGACTTAACAAAGGAAAAAACTAAATTTGCAGCTTATAATCCGAACGGGATTCAAAGCAAACCAATACTATAACTTGAAAGCATAACATATTATGTTTGTAAAAATAAAAAGTTTTAGAGCGGTATTTATGAAGTTTAAATGAAACAGTTATTTTTGTAACTGTTAATTACCTACAAAATTAAGATATAAATAGTATAAATAAACTGTAAGCACTTAGAGGGACGGCTATTGAATAAGACAAACGTTATAAAAGAAAGGTGTAACTACACATGCAAACAAATCTAAAATACATTTATACGACACTAACTAATGCAAGACAATATAATGATACAACGTATCTGATAATAAATAGATGTGTCCATGCTCATAATGGGTAGCTTTAAACATCAAATAAACAAATTTTGGTCATTTTTATCATTAAAGTTAAAAAGGTTTCTTTAATTTATGTCATGCTAAGACATAAGTTTAGACCATTAAAGAAATTCATTTTATTTCTTAAATAATTATATTTTTATATAAAATAGTGATAAGTTTGATAAACATCACAAATTTAGTTAACTATTAATATACTAACATGTAAATATAGTAATTTCGGTATATTGAATGATTAAGTTTGTGTCACCGTGGCACAAATTAGAAAATCCCAAAAAATGCACTTACATCTTCAAAAAAATCTTATAAGCCATTAATCGTCACGCGAAATGAATCATACCATCGCGACTATGATAAAACCATCTTTCGATATATATGGGCACTTTTTTATACTTTCAACGAATTTTTTTCAAGTTTTTTTGTAACTATTGAAATTTACACCATGAAAAATCACATGTGATTTATAAAATCAAAGTTGATTAGCTATTTTAAAAATCACATGTGATTATTTATGAGATTACACGTGATTTAGAAAAAACAAAGCACATGTGATTTTTCAAGGGTAAATTTCAGACAAAAAACTCAAAAAAAAAGCTCGTCAAAGGTATATCGAAATGCCCGTTTACAGAAAGATAAAAAGGTTCTCGCCGCGATAGTGTATTTTTTGTTGCTTAATAATTTATCGTTTGCTAAATATTTTTTATAAGAAAAAGGTTGGATGTGAGTTTTTTTAATGGAGAAATGAATAAATGTGATTTTTTCATTGAATTTTTAAGTAACAAGTTCTGAAAACCCGCGCTTCGCGACGGCGCGTTTCGTCACAAAAAAGGCATATAAGTAGAGAAGAAAATAGCAATACGTAGCATAATAAAAATGTAAACTTATATGCGATAGGTGGATAAGTTTACTACCGTAGGAAGAAAAGCAAATTAATACACATCGATTAAAACTATATGTTGATAAAAATAATGCCTAAAACATTATTCATATTTTTTGATCTCTCTAGGTTTTGATAATCACAAAATATAAAAACGATTAATGAAAAATTAAATATAAACAAGTAATTAGTAGTAAATTTTCATTTTGAAAATTTGATCACTTAAAGGTATGAATAAACAAATGCTTAATGCATTTTATGATCAAAGGAATTTTTTTATTCAAACTCACATTTTTTTATCAAAATGTCATAAACATTTTTATATCTTTTACAAAACATTTTTAGATTTAAAAGAAATGTTTTATTCAAATAAATATTTTGAATTCAAATTTTTTACCCAAAAACGGCTAAAAATGTTTCAGAAAACACCTCCCCCAGAAAAGACAAAAAAGGGAGCGTCTGAGCTGGGCGGGCCCTTAATTATAAAGGGTGATCCCCTTAATTTTAAAGGGATCGGCACTCTATTTAAGGGGACCGCCTAGACAAAAAGCAAGCTCAGCTTGCCTAAAAATACTGGATTATTCCTTACTGATTGTCTCACCTTTTGCATACACTTTCTTTCTGTTCTAAATCAGTTTATACTCTCCTTTTATTCCTTTGATCATTTAATCATAAACATTTGTTTCCAAGTGATCCAAGCTTTGATCCTCAAGTGCAAGAGAAGAATACTTCATACCATCAAGTGAAGAAGTATTATAGCTTAGTGTTTGTCCTTGCAACCTTGTTGCAATTGTATTATATCTTGTAAATCATTTGTGTATATTGTGAAGGTGTGTATCATAGTTGTGTATATTAAGTAGATTATGGTGATCATTGTAAGTATAGTTAGATCGGGGTGATCTTAGAAGTAGTGTTAGATTGGTGTGATCAAGATAGTGTTTAGTTGAAGTGAAGTTGTGAAGAGAAGTATAGAAAGGTTGTGACGTTTTCCATTATTTTCTCACCTTTTGCACTCATTCTTTCTGTTTTAAAACAGCCCATACATCTCATTAAAATCCTTTGATCATTTAATCATAAAGCTTTATTTCCAAGTGATCCAAGCTCAATTCCTCAAGTGCAAGAGAAGAATACTTCCCCATCTTCTAAGTGAGAGTATTTCACCTTTGTTGTGTTGTTGCAATCCTTATTGAATCATATTAACTTGTAATCATTTGTAATCTTGTAAAGTTGTTGTAGTTTGTTAGACTCTTGGTGATTGTGTGTTAAGTATAGTTAGATCTTGGTGATCTTTGCCTAGTAGTGTTAGCTAGGTGTGATTATAGTAGTGGCTTGGTGAAGTTAGTGTTGTGAACGGAAAACTATGATGTGATGAAAGTATGTAGTCGTGATTTTTCAAGTCATGAAGTCAAGTTGTATAGTGAAGTTATGAAGTTGTGGTAGATGGGTTCTAGCTAGATTAGAACTCGAATCTAGCTTTAGTGTCGGAAATCAGATAGGCGAAAAGTTATGTAAGTTTTCTCCGCCATAAGGGGGTTGTATGACATAGTGAAGAAAACTCTAGAGGTTAGGTACTCGAGGGAGTGGAGTAGGCGAAGAGGGTGCTTCTTTTACCGAACACTATAAATCTCGCGTTTCTGTTGGTTTGATGTTATTACTCTTATCTCTTGTCTTACATTTTATCTTTTTCATACTATCCTATTGATTGTTTAGATAAGTATATTGTTCATATTGTGCAAGTGTTGGATTCACATAAAGTCAAATCTAGAATTTTTATAAAACACTTTTTAAAACCTTAAATTAAAAAGTGGTAAACTATTCAACCCCCCTTCTAGTTTTCCACAATCCCAATAATCCTCCCCTAAACTTGATATTATCTTCAAAATCATCAAGTTTCTTCTTTTAAAAGCTTCATCATCACCCAGGAGGATGCTTCCAACACTTCACTGGTTTTGTGCGGCTTTGTCATAAGCTTAAAGAAGCTGATAACACTCTTTCATTGCAAATGATTAGTTTGAAGCTTTCCTTTCAGGCATTTGTGGACTTATTTCTGGTGTAAGGGGATATCTCATTCATCAAGCAACATAAAGATCATGCATGTCTTTAAAACCTCTACAAATCGTTGTATCTCCCACCTTGAATCAAATAATTTCCAAAATCAATCCACTTTGTTTCTAAGTAGATTCCTTCAACACTGTATCTTCTATATTATGATTTAAACATGGTCTTTAGATTACCATAGTACTCTTTTTCATATCCTTCTTCTGGTCTTGTATATCCATGCTTACTTTTACTAATTTCTACAGAGTTTCCAAATCTCCCCTAACAAAACGTTTAAGCATTCTGATCTTTGTTGATACCTCTTTGAAATTTCCATCAGGCTTTATGATTTGATAAGTAGCCAATCTTTCCTCCTTTTATTGATCTTCCAATCTAACAATTTTGGAGGCTTAGGAGCTAAGTTTTTATAGGAATCAACTGCTACTTCCTTCTTCATCAGGAATGACTTCATCTCATAATTTGATAGCTCAGCTGTTTCTTTATCATCTTCCATCTTTTGTTTCTTTGAAGGCTCTTGTTCTAACTCATCACCTGCTCTTTTAGAACTGCTTTCTTCTCTTGTCTTACTACCTTCTTCTCTTACTTCACTACCTCCCACCAATTCTGTATTCATATCAAAAAATGTGTTTACCTTTTTCATTGCTTTATCAAATAACTCTTGAACATTGGAAAGGTACTTACGTTTCAAGTCTTTGGGCTCCATATGGCCAGTTTTTCAGATAGGTACACATTATATATTCTCCTTTTGTTGACTTTTGTAGTGGTCTATTTCTCTTTTCTTTTGCTCTTTTAGCTGCAAAGTGCTTCCTCTTTTCTCCAAGAGTTGTTGAAACAATTTAGACTTTTCTTTAATTGTCAACTCTTCTTGTTCCTCTGCTTGCAGCCTTTGAGCTAATTCATAGTCAGTCTCAACCTTATCCTAAATATCATTCCATTGTGCAATTAAGGCAATATTGGCTTCTTCTTTTTCTCTTGCAATCCTCTCTTCCTTATCAAATTAAGCTTGTAGCCTTATAGCTTCTTGTTTATCAAATCAGACTTGATCTTTCTTCCTCATCTTCAAAGGTTCTTCAACCATTATACCTTTACCCTGAGCCTTGATAGGATTTATTGTTGTGGTTATTTTTCACTTGGCTCTTGCAATAACAAACCCCTTTTGTCTTGTGTCTTGCACTCTTAAACTTCTGCTACCGTGTTTGAGCAAGTAAGTTCAACATTGTTATTGTAGCAGCAGTTAGTTGATACTGGCTGTACTAACTTCTAATTAGTAGTTAACTACTTACCAGCCCACAGTAGTAGTAACTGGATCAGCAAGTACTTAACTTCCTTTTCAGTCTATATCCTGTCCTTGCAAACACTTTCTTCATCATTAAGGAACACCTATGTTCATACTTCAGTTCATTTCCATTATGCTCCCCTGAGATTCATCAACCAAAGTAATCTCTGCATCTGCATTAATATCATCAATTTTCCTCCCCTATTTAGATGCATCCTCCTGATCACCAGAGACTACTATTTCAGATCTACCAATCTTGTATAATCTTTTAAGACTATGAGTTCTTGACCCTCCTTTATTCTCTAACCTTTTGACTCTCTTCTTTAAACTTGTAATCTCCTAAGCTTGAGCAATCTTTGTGTTCTCCAGGTCAAGCACTCTTTGTTGTAATTTGGTATAAAAATCTATCAATTCCTTAAGTTGCATACTAGGCTGTAACCTTTTCCCTTTTTGTGTTATGAATATTTCATTAATAGTCCTTTGACTATTTGGCTTTTGTCAGTTTATTCAGATTTTTGTATCGTTTTGACGGTGGTGATTTTATGAGATATGTGATGATTTGAGGTTTATTGTGATTAATAATCCCTTTTGGAAGGTATTATTATTTTATTAGTATTTCGAGTGGTTTGACCCGTGAATTTTGAGAAATACCAAAAAACAAGTCCGACACGTCCGTTAATGTCCAAGTGAATTTTAAAAGGGTTTAAAGTGAAAATATGCCATGTGAATACTCTAGGTTAATGGAAAAAAAATGCTAATTAACTTTGGGGAGTAAATTTTTATGGATTGAGTTTTACGAGTATTTAAGTGATCCCGACACGAAAAGAAAGGCCCGGGACTCCCTTGGATCCCATGGCCGGTCATAGCAAGAAAGAGAGACAAGGAGGCTTAATTTTAGCTCCTTTGTCTAAAGTTGAACACATAAGATGCCATTTTCCCAAATATCCTTATCATTTCATTTTCGAAAAAACACACACCTAAGAGTGTGTGTGTTTGTGTTCGTCCGCACCTACAACAACACAAACACATAAAATTTTGGTGAAGTTTGATAAGGGGAAATCTTGATAAGACTTAATATTTGGGGTTGATAAAGTGTTTGGTTATGCATGTGTTAAACAACGTTGGGGTTGTCCAGGTCATGTTGGAAATCTACTTATTTGTTTTGTTTCTTGTAAATTTTCAAATTTAATTTCGTTTGTCCTTTTGGGTTTATTTGCAAGCATAGTTGTTTGTTGGACAAGTTGAGCATTGGGGTTAAATCGAATTTTTGGAAACGAAACGGATATAAATAATTTGGGGGGTTTGGGTGGGTATGATGAAAAGGAAAAGAGGGTGGGTGTAGTTTGATGTGGTGTGGTCGTGATGGTTGAATAATATATGATGCTAAAATGCTTATTTTTGATAGTAGCTTGTATAGCTTATTCGAGCTTACTTTTAAGCTATTTCTTGGCTTATTTTGGGTTATAAGCCACGAACCACTTCCCAAAATCACTATGAAAGTGATTTTGATTATTTTTGTGTTATGGCGTATGTTGTGGAATATTTTTGAGGCTTATGGTAATAACTAATAGGTACGTAGCTTATTAGTTATTTTCACGCTTACATATTCGTATTTTTGAGCTATTGGACTCACGGCCCATAAAGTTATTTAAGCCGCGGCTTAATGGGAGGGCTTATTGTGGTCCGGATTATTTTCTACATATAAGTATATACTTATATATGTAAATGGACTTTGGTTTTGGACTTGAATTATATTTTGGACTTATAAATGTCCTAATGACCCTTGTTGGGTCTTAAGGCCCAATAAGCGATATGTAATAGTTATGAGAATTTTGATGGTCTTTGAAAGTGGAAATGTATTTTCGAAGTGATATTGACGTATTTTGGGGGGAAATAAAACCGTGCTGTGGTAAGCGTTAAAGATTGAGATTTTGGAATTTTGTCGAAAAGTGTCGAATTTGTGAAAATTGATGAAAATAAGGTTTGAAACCTTGAAAAATATTGTATAAACGTACGGGTCATGTCGAAATTTCATAAAAAATTTATACTTAGAAATTTTCTTAAAAACATGATTTTTGATTTGCTTGTGTGTTTGAGATTAGGTAGCTAAAGACTTGCTTGAGGTGAGTTCTCGTAGCCCTACTTTTTACTGGTTTTTTTGTTAGGGGAAAATGATACTCAAATGTGTTTTGAAGTGTTTTGAATTAATTTGTGCGAAATGTGGTTTGTTTTTGGGACAAGCTATGTGCGTATGACTGCTATGTAAATATTATGCGATGCATGATTGTTTGGATCAGATGGGTACGCCTACCCAGTGTTTGTGAGATTATTGGATCGGATGGGTACGCCTACCCAGTATTTGTATAATTATTGGAGCGGATGGGTACGCCTACCCAGGTTTGTGTGTGGTCCTGTCCTAATTTTAGTGCTCTAGCTGGTAAGCCCTTTAGGTGCGTAAGTGACATATGGTTATTGATTAGCGGTGATGCTAAGGTTGTTTTCCTGCATTTCACCTGAAAACTACAAAATGATAGAAAATATCTCGTTTTCGAGTATTAGTAAAACATTTGCAGGTAATATAGGGGATATTTTATCACTAAAAAGTATTAAATATTTGATGTTATTAGGTTTTCTCAATGCATCCCCAAGCACACTTTTATACTTTGATAGCAGACTTAGAAGTATCCCGTGTGGAATTTTGTTTGAAGTCTTGCTTGCTTTTTGTTTGATTCTAGTTTTAGATGTTTTGGATTAAGTTTGGATTATGGTCCCCTGTGCGGGCATATGAATAATTGTAAGAGATTGTGGATTTTAGTTGTGATTGGGACATCACTTGATTTTGTTCAAGGTTGATGGTCTTCATAGCACTTGGAGTTTATGCAATGTAGTTTTCTCTATTTTGTATCTTGTGTTATAATTGATCATTATGTTGCATTCTTGAGTTTCCAAAATTATCGGGGTGTGACAGATTGGTAATCAGAGCCAAGGTTATAAAGAACTTGGTGGTTTGGCCTAGACTATAACCTAAGATCCGTCATTTAGTTGCGTATAGGATCTATGTGTGCGGTGTCTCGTTTTTGTGTGCCTTTGTGTGTTCATGGTTTGGTGCCTTAGTTATGTCAGTTATTGAAATGGGTGGGCTCAATATTGAATATGAATGGGAAAGGATGCGAATATAAGTACGGTGGCTAACGTAATTATAAGTGTGTCACAACTCACTCATATTTGACTATGAATGGGAAAGGTTGCGAATATAAGTATGGTGGCCAACATAGTTATAAGCCTATCACAACCCACTCATACTTGATAATGTTGTTCACACAAATTGATGTTGACACTGTAAGGTAGAGTTACGTGTATATCTGGTTATATATAGTAAGATATTCTATATATATATATATGTGTGAGTCTTCTCGCTTACCTAACGTTGCCTATATTCTCCTTCGTATAGATAATGCCACCAAGGATGAGGACCCGAAGTGTTGGCCGGCCTGTTACCGAATCACTAGGAGGGGGAACAGGTGAATGGGTGGGTATAAGTGGAAGGGGTAGAAGACATAGGGAAGGTAATGATGAGCGTGTTGATGAATTGAATGGTCGAGGAAATGACCAGGGTTTAGGAGCTAATAGGGGTGTATAGGGAGTCAATGGGAATGTAGAGGGAGCCAATGGGGGTGCACCTGAATTCTCAACAATCATTACCCAGCAATTGTAGAGCCTCTTACCCGCCATGTTTGCTCAGGTTAGTAACCGATGGAATGTTGGAAATCAAAATGGTAATGTGGTTAATGAGAACGTTCAGGAGAATGTTGGGAATGTGATAGTGAATGGAAACCAGGTAGGTTGTTCATATAAGAAGTTTTTAGCTTGTAACCCTAAGGAATATAATGGTAAGGGAGGTGCTGTAGTTCTTATTCATTGAATTAAGAAAATAGAGTCTGTGCATGATATGAGTGGTTATAGTATTGACGAAAAAGTAAAATACACTGCTGGTTTATTTGTGGGTAAGGCTTTAACGTGGTGGAACTCTCAGATTTGCACGCTAAGCCGGGAAGTTGCTATTAGTATGTCATTGAATGCAAAACTTAGAATCTGAGTTGTGGAATCACGCCATGGTCGGGGCTGGCCATGCTGCGTATACTGATAGGTTTCATGAGTTGGCGAGGTTAGTTCCTCATTTGGTAACTCCTGAGAGTAGGATGATTAAGAGATATGTGTATGGCCTTGCTCCACAGATCCGTGGGATGGTGGCAGCAATGGAGCCAAAGTCTATACGAAAGGCTGTGCAGATTTTTAGTGCACTAACTGATGAGGCTGTTAGGAATGAACCAATTAAGAAGATTGAGAAGAGGGGTAATGTGGGGGAACTTAGCAAGGGTAGGAGTAGAAGGGATGATAATAAGAGGACTAGGATTGTGAATGCTTTTGCTACTACTGTGAACCTTATAGGAAGAGAGAATACGGGTACTTGGCCCAAGTGTACCACCTGCAACTCCTACCATGCACCCGATGGACCTTGTCACACATGCTTCAACTGTAACTGCCTGGGTTATTTGGCGAGGGATTATAGAGGTATGCCGAGGAATGTGAATCCTATCAATGCTAGAAACCTAACTGTTAGGGCATGTTATGAGTGTGGTAGTACCACTATGTCAGGCCAGCTTGTCCTAGATTGAATAGGGCATGGGGCCCGGAAGAAAATTGTCCAAATCAAGTTGCTGCTAATAACGGGGGTCATGGTCGTGGAAACCAAGGGAACCAGGCTAGGGGTAAGGCATTCATGTTGGGAGCAGAGAAAGCTCGCCAGGATCCAAACATTGTGACAGGTACGTTTACTTTGAACAATCATTTTGCCAGTACCTTAT